>CAADRB010000015.1:1816655-1989910 GCA_900708905.1 Hymenolepis diminuta | reverse complement strand
GGGGGGGAAAAATAACTAGGGTTTCTAGATTCTGGAGAACAGAATCTGTCTGAAGTATCAAATTTCTAACTTATTGCGATCTCTACTGCACAGGAATAAGGAGAGAAGGTAGGACTGTGAAGAGCAATGGGAAGCAAGCGGATATGCTGAGAAAGACGTTGGAGCTAGAGAACTGGTAGGAGCTAGAGAACTGGTAGGAGCTAGAGATCTGTCCGTAAGTGGGTGCATGGATTTCTTAGGGTAAGGTAAATATATGCACGAGTGTTCATGGACAAGATCTTCAAAGAGAACTTTGCCAACAAGGAGAAGGTTGAATAAAAATATAAACCGAAAGGAATTCTAGGATGAGTCGGAGCTTACGGTACCTGAAGTCATTCCACACAGGGGGATCGTAGAGGACGATTAAAAACTTGACAGGATGAATCTTTCCTTTTAAATCAAATCACAACACAACGCATGAGGAATAAAGGCGATAATGTTAAAAACAAAAAAAGCAGATTAATAAAACGTATATTAAGCACAAATTTTGTTAGATTATACTGGGATTTTTTAAAATATCAAATTTGCATTATTGTTTTATATAGTTTTGTATCGTAAATATTCCTGTGTCCTTTGAAAATTGTATCTGGATGCATTTTCCTCAGTAGCAGAACAAAATTATTACATTTTTAGCTTTGAGCCATATTAAGATGGAACAATAATTCTCATTAATTAGTGGTTATGCGGTTCTTCTAATCTACAGCTGGTTTATTAAAATTGACGCGAGGTCAAGACTGTTACACAAGTGAATGGCTGTCATTAACTTAATTGAATATATCATCAAGGTATTTGATGTGTGTGATTTCTCATATTTATATATATCTCATATAATATATATATCTCAAATAATAAATGTAATTTTCTTCTTTAGTCATCCAATTTCGTCTTCCATCTCTTAACACATAGTCATGATCCGCAGCTTGAAATAAGACTATCACTGGAAATTATGGACAAAGTTAATATGGACCAACCCTCACAAAACAAAATAGCGATGAAATCAGTTGCTTCTTTAAAGCTAATAAGTCCCTTAGTTTAATTTTGATTGCAATTAAACATAAGCAGAGTGAATGAATCGAATTCAGAGTCGGATAAGTAATTGAAAAGTTGCTAGTTTTTAATTTGACAAGCTACGTATTATATCCCATTCATTATTTAGTACACAATTTCGTGGCTAATGTGTAAAAAAGCAAGGTTTAAACTCACTTTAGGAGTGAAATAAATCTTAATTTCTTAGATGTTGAGTTTCAAATAGTAAGAGTGTAAACTTTACCAATTTATTAAATCTCTTGTCAACCGGTAAAAGATCATAAATTGCATTTCTGTTTAGTATTTGCTAAATATGAGAAAATAGTATTTTCCCAAACAAATCTCATATGTTTTTCAATTTAAGAGACCTTAATGTGCGCAAAACAAATACCGGACACCAGACAACATCATTACCTACCAAAGAGCTCGTCTCGGATCCCCAAGATGGATGTCTCATGTTTCGATGGGAGATGCTACAGCCAGCAGATGTCTATCAACACATGACAATTAGAAATGATTGACTGGCGATAAGATCTCCACTACAATGTCCACAGGCGGTCCCGCTGTGTATTTGCATGTTTGCACATAGATACTTAAATAGATGTCGATCATCAGGCCGAGACACCGACAACGAGACATGACTGACGTCTAACAAAGGAATGTTTTGTATATAAACCTAATTTACTGATTAATAAACTGATCTGATTAATCCGAACTGATCTGGCGACAGGGGTGACTTGACTTATTTTATCTATTCCTATCCTGATCGGTTAATGTGGCCCCCGATAGACCCAGCCCAACGTTATTACAGTATTCTTTTAGATTGGAATGTTAATATAATTTACCTCTTTAACTTATATAGAAAAATTAAACTTATACAGACAGTATGCTGATGTTGCATAACACGATGACAGCGGCACACCCAAATAATGAGCTCGTGGAACAAAATCACGAGAAGAGCAACTCTGTATAAGCTTAATTAATAAGTCAGTAGGATGCTGCTGCACTTCCACCTCATGAAAAATTTGCCGATGCCCTCCCAGGCAAAACCATTTTTCCATTAGGGTAATTATGGTAGGTTTTACTTTTGAAATATGGGTGAAGAATGTCAACAAAATAATAGTCGTAAAGATTTATATTGGCTGTAATGAATCTGAGCATGACTGTGTTGGCGTTATTTCTTCAGATAGGCCTAGATTGGTGTTACATATAAGAAAAGAATTCTCGTATGTAAGATGCTCTATTTTCCACCTTTTAATACCTACTTTCATTTAATCCCCTTTTATTCGGGCGAGTTCATTTACATTACGGTTGTAAATGGCGAATGATATAAATCGACCTGTCAATACGAAAACGTGAGTCTTGTGTTGATATAGTGATTTGGGTTGTTTTGTTTTGTGGTGTTGTCGGGTCGTGTTTGTAAATAGTGCATAGGGAAAATAAGAGTCGATTACAGTATCCTACAGAGAAGGGCAGATTATAAGAGTTGGGATCCCCGTTCAGTTAACTTGGTCAACATTTACCAGAGAAGGAATAGTGAGATTATTTTTTCCCTTTTTGAAATATAATGATTTTGTATCACTGGAATTGCGATTATTCAACCTATATCCATTAGACTTTCTTTGGTAGTAATATTCGAATACTTAAAGGTTGTTAAGTTAACAATCAGTCGTTCTAAACTCAATTAGGGGACACAGATTACATTTATTTTAAAGTATTTCTGGATCAGAATTATATTCAGCTTCAAAGCCTTATGTGCACATTTTTTTGTGTTATAGTTTTATTAAGTGGTTTGGAAGGGTATAATTCAACTGCTCAACAACTGCGTTGATTGAATTAAGGTTGGAAGTAATGTAACAATTTTAAAAATATGTTAGACTTAGAATTTTGTTCATATATTTCACCAATTACAAGTATACACTGATTTCTAAACCTAATATTGATACTTTATTACAAAGTACAAGAGAAGTATATTAGTTGTCACCAACTCTAAAATTAGAAGTGTGGTAGATAATAAGTCGCCAGAAATATAAAAAATAGCAAAATCAACTAAGCATTCTAAATTTGTAAAAAATGTTTTTATCGGCACTAAATAAGAATATAAATTGAGAATATTTTGTAGATGCAAATTAAATCAGATAGCTGATTTTTTAGCGGATTATTAAGCTCAGCTAAATCTTAAATCTGAAGGGCTAAATTAGCGGAGTGCTAACCCGCGAACTTCGAATTAGTGTAGGAAATGGTTGAGATTTGCGAGGAATTACATAAAAGGGGAAATTCTTTCTTCTCTGAAGGGAAATACCAACAAGCCATTGATTCTTATAAGGAATGCTTGGAAAATGTATCCGATGACAGAAAACGTCAGCAAGTTGTAAATCGCAACTTAGCCCAGTGCTACCTTAATTTGAATAAATATAATGAAGCTGTTCAAGCAGCGAACGAGGGTAATTGATATTATTTGATTCATAATAAATCCAATAGCTCTTTGCATATGTCCTACTGATACCAAGGCTCTTTATCGTCGTTCGCTTGCCTATGAAAAACTGGGCGAACTAAAGGAGTCTATTGTAGATGCCAAAAAGCTTATCCAATTGGAGCCGAATAACAAAGCTATTCGAGACCTAATTCGAAGAGTTGAATCATGCGTTATAGAAAAGAAGGACTTTGCTCAAAGTCTGAAGGGAAAAGTAGACTCAATGTATTCCATCCTTACTGAAGAAAAATCGGATGATGATCTTATTGAGAAGGCATTATTAAATATGATTGCTTTGGTTAAAGATGAAGGAAAGACTGCGGCAAACACTGTGTGGTCACACTCAAGCAGTCAGAAATTGTTTGATTTAACCAAACATGATAAAACGGAAATTGTCAACACTACTCTTCTCTTACTGGAAAAAATCGCGAAAGCTGTCCCTTCATTGGTGAGTTGCTTATTATTTTCCAATTTAATCAATGAGATATGACTACTCCAATATGGTATATATAATTTGTTGATGTTTTTAAGATATCGGACTTGATTTCAGAATTTTATGACTTTCTATCTTCCTTTTAACTAGGGAGTGGCAATCCTCGACAAATTGACGAATAAGTATATCTTTGGACGTGTGCTTTCGCCAAATGCTAATGTATCGGTCGAAATGTGTAAATTCGTCTCGCACATACTCGAAAGTATCACCGAGATCAAAGCTTATAGAAAAGCCTATGATGCTGCTCTTGAGGCCGCTAAGCGTGACAAGACGCAGGCCCATTCTTTTCTTCCTAAAGAGGTCTATCCCGCCTACAGATTGGGTGAGTTTTGATCCCTTTTAAGTTAGCTTTTGGTCATTTCTCTTCATAATTCGGTTCTGGAAATTTTGAGGAATATGTCTAGAAGTGCAACCGAATTCCATGCCTTTTAACACGTTTTCTTCCTCTACCCTAGTAATCACATACGCACTAGTGTACGAACCTTCGGTCACGCGCACGTGCGGACGGTTAGTTATTGATTGCTTTTTAGGCCTGTGCGCCGCTTCCCTACTGACCAATAATATTAATTCGTCAGCTAAGGTCACCAAAGGGATGAGTTATCACCTCGCGTGAATTTTTTCCCATCGATTTTTTGATTTTCTTATTGGTTAAGTTAATTAAATCACCTTTTTAACAAAATGTATTGAATTGTTTATAGAGTAATTTATAAGTTTTCATGAATACATGTTATTAGCATTTGTACACCACATCCATTTTTGACTGACATAGGAGCTTAGATAACAACATGTTATTTCAAGTTTTTCTAAGATATTACTATGATTTTTTTCGACCTTTTAACAAGAAGTCTTTATCGCATCACATGACTTATTGTTTGCCACGTCAGATAGATATGATACGCATTGAGGAAGTTGAATGAGCAATTTCGGTCAGAAAGCATGGTCGACTTAATGTGGTTGACAGACTCTAAGACACTTTTCATTTTTGCTTGGTATGCTTGAGCATTCAATCAATGCGTACCTTTCTTTATACACATATTTCACACGCTTGATTTTGTTGTTAACGGGGTATTTAGAGAGCTTTTTGTAATCTATCCTCATATCTACTTGAATTTGCATAATCTTTTTTAACCCTTTTTGGAGTTTATTAATTTTCTCTTCATTGGGCCTGTACTTGGAGGTATACTGAAACCTTGAAATTAGGCACTCAAAATTTTTGCTTTCAGATTTTAGTAATTTTGTACCTAATGTGAGTGTATTTTGTCTTTTGTTAAATATTCGCATACTGTTTGGTTGAATAAATTTTGTTATTCTTCCATGAAACTCGTTTAAGTAAATTTATTGAATTATTACCTAGTTCTTAGATTGCTGGATTGCTTAGCTTCTATTATGAATTTGTATACAACCTTATAAAACCTTAAGTTCTTCCTAAATTCATTATGAAAAGTGCTTACAACACTTGACTTGTGTAGAGGCAGAGTATTCTGGGATCATTCTTGCGGGAAATTCGCATTCTAACATACCTTTTGTTGACCAGAATTAACCAGTGTAATTGGTCATCTACGTCATTGTATGTGCAATGATGAGCAATGATCTTATAACTTCTAATTTTTAAGACTTGAATGTTCGCCAATGCGCCTTTGGCGCATTGCAGAACTCCCAAGTAACTTTTGCAAAATGATCGTTTCTTTTTTATCACTGTGGGTTTTGCGTTTCTAACAGACCCATCGCTTGAAGCAAGGGTTCAAGAGCTCTTGGCCCAGATTGTGCGAGCTTCGAACAGCTACCGCCTAGAAGCCGCCGCCAGGGATGTTCTCATCCAGATCCTCACTTGGCTTATCCCAACCGAGACAGGTATTGGATGGTCAAAACGTTTTATCAACACTGAAGGTGAGTATGCTCATTACTTATCGTACTTTGGAACACCTCTTTTCTCTACAATCATCCCTCTCTTTAAGGCAACATTGAGCGCCTCTTGGAAGTTGCTGCAGCAACTTGTCCCGCAGCTGCTATCGACAGAAGTAATCCAGATTTATCATCCTCCTGTAGAAAACACCGACTTGAGGAGACATCTCAGGCTGAAAAGGAGGCTGGACTGCCGGAAATTTCACGAGGTGGACTGCTCAAAACCTCTCCCAACACTCGTCTTATTGTTGCATGTCTTTTGTCAAGATTATTCAATGATCTTAGGTCTGATCAGGATAGACAGCATTTCTGCCAAGTCTGTGTGGGCTTTGTTATGTAAGTCATTGATAGTTAAAGGATTTAACTGGTCAATTTATTTGATTAAATATGTCGTAAAAGGGCTGATATTCCAAAATGGGTTGTTCTTAAAAGTTTGCCTTTTTATCAGAGAATGAGGGACGGTTGAGTAATTACATTCACTGTTAATAAATTCTAAATCCAAGATATCTGATATTTCACTTTTATAGAAAATCTGGTTGGTGGACTTCTCATTTGCCTATGAATTTTCTTGATCTCTGTATTTACTTAAAATTATTATTAAAGCCATGAAAACCATGTATCTGGAAGAAGTACTTATGTCTATCAAATTTTAATAACCGATAGCTGGTGCTCATCTTAATTCGAGTAGATGTCTAGTCTTCAGCTATGAGTGACGTTACGTCAAAATTGGTAGACGATGTGCATTTTTCTCACTTGTTTTTTTGGTGTATGCATGTGTTAGAAAGGAGGATTTTTTGGAGTATCTTCCACCTAATTTATTGCTTCCTATTGAAACTCCTGTTGAGGTGGCCAATGATGACATGAAGTTGCACCCATCCGTCAGAGATAGTGTAAAAGTGACGAGTCTCAAGCACTCTGTGGAATCTTCCATTCCTAAAGTCCTTCCACCACGACCTATCTCCGAGTTCACCGTACCCAGGCAGCAATCGGTCCCGAAATCTTGTCTGCATAATCATCAGACAAATCAAATAGGCCGTCTAAAGGTATAAAAAAAGGTTTTTTGTACTTCTCTCTCCTCCAGAATTCCTAGGTCGTCCACCAAGATCAAGTCTTCAAAAACTCTTTGTCAGTGTAATCACATTCGGGATAAAGCAAAGCTCGTTTTCCTAAGTAATCGGCACCGGTAGGTGATTAATGCAAAGAATCCGGGGAAATCGGTCTTGCCAAATCTGTGTCTCGCGGATGTAAAAGTGATTGCTCAAAATACAAGCGATGCTGCACTTTCTTTCTATTAAGATCTCATGTGCTCTCAAACGGAGGCTCCATGGACTCGAATTGACCCCAGTCTTGGTGGATCTATCCAAGGAACCTCTTATCCTGGTGGATTCATACTCAAAGTGACCTGAGGTTATACTCATTGAGTCTGCTACGACCGGTACTGTCATTAACGGCCGCCGCTAGGTATTCGCCAAGGTTATTGTGTTCAGTAATGTCACCTCTCCTTCAAATTTCAATGGTCAGGATGAGCAACTTGTTTACAATGTGAAAGGACAACTTCTTGTATCATAAGGGGAGAGGGCAGTGCAAGAGATTCTTGATTCTTTACAGTTTAGATATCGGACGACACCTAATGTTGGTGTCCGTATTTTGGTGTACCATAGCAAACATTATCTGTTCTCGGTACGCAATCGTACCTTCCGAACCGAAAACGGGTCCGACGGAAAGTTATCTGGACACATGTGATCTCCCTTCGCGTTGGAATTCCGAAATCTCGAAGACCCAATGTAATTATCGACCAGATCTCGAAAAAGATTCAAGGCGGATTCGGCGCTCAAACGTATGGATAAGCAACTTTCGACAAGACATATTGGATAAAATGAATAATTTTTATCAAAGAAAAGTTAATTCTTAAAATTTGCGTATTTGCTAAAATGTGCAAAATTACAGAGTCGTTGCCTTGCATAATTTTGGAGTTAACCCTATATGTTGTTATTGAGTTCTGGAATTTGAGCCTCAGACAAGTACAACTAGTCTTTGGCAAAGTTCTCTAGTATAAGTTGCCCCTCAAAAATAAGCTTGTCTGCGTCCAAGTTGCCGAAAACACATGAGGCGTCGCGTGTAGAGTTCTATTGTAAAATATTAGTAATTAAGTACGCTTAGCGCCATGCTGCACGAATATTGATTATTGGTTGACTCGGGGACCTCTGCACGCACTTTCGCGCTTGCTCGATACGCGATCAGTAGCACTCCGCACTTTCCAGAACGTCCTAGTTCGCGCGAGATACCTTTGGTCAGCCTTGGTACCGTTGTACACTCGACAATCTTTGCAACGACAATTTTTAGTTGAAATACCTTTACAATGATTAAATTGTAAAGGGTGACTTGAGGAACATTTCATTTCAGTTATTTTGTAGTTATTATCTGCTTATTCCAATTGGTAACATAGGTGTCTTTATCCTGTCATATCGTTGTAAATCCTTGATAGTCAAATTTAACATTAAACACTATTTGCTATCAAACGGAACTAATGATCGTCAATTTATCCTTTTTATATTGCAGGGAACTTCTCACAGACAAGTTTATTGAAAGTAAAGTTGAGGCTGCTGCTGTAATCGGCACCCTCTTCAGCGGTCCTTACGAAGTCGGATCCCGTGTCCTTGGAACCGAGGGTATTCTTGAAGGCCTCTTCCTCCTCACCCAATCAGAAAATCTCTCCTATCAAACCGTTGCCTTGGATACTATCATTCTCGCTACTAATAAGAAGGATAAGTGTATGGCCATTGTCAATCAAGCCGTCCCCATTCTGCGGGCCCTATACAAATCACCTGATGATGGCATCAAAGTCCGCGCCTTACTTGTAGGTTAACAGTATAAAATTGGCTACTAACACAATTTCAGTAATACTCTTTACTTTCATACAAGTTTCATTTCATAATCGGATAATAAGTGTCTGCCATTTTGTATTTAGGGCTTGTGCAAACTCGGTGTACTGGGCGGTTCAGATGCCAGTATAAAGAGCATGGCTGACGGTTCAACAGTTATTCTCATGAAAGCCTGTCGGAGATTGCTTCTCGGTGAATCTAATGCTCTTCGTGATGATCCAAATTCAACACGATGGGCCATTGATGGTCTAGCTTATCTCAGCCTCACTGGAGAAGTCAAGGAAGCCATTACTAAAGATGAAGTTCTTCTCAAAGTCGTATTCAAAGTTGCTGAGTTGGGATACTACGATATCGCCTTCCCATTGGTTAGTCTCCTGGCAAATCTAACCAATAGCTTTGCGGAGAAAGAAGTTCTTCCAGAGATGATTGAAATTGCGAAATTCGCAAAGCAGCACATCCCAGAGAAACATGAACAAGATCAGCCAAAAGTTGTCGCTCAGAGGCGCAAAACTCTTATTGATGCTGGATTGCCAAGTTGTTTGTTCAACGTAACAACTAAACTGTTGACAAATACTTCAGCTTCACAGCCACAAATTCGCGAAATGGTCTCAAGGTGTGCCTTACAAATCTGTTCTACTATCAGTATATAAGTAGTTACGAGGTTATGTCATTGGAATTCATTTTAGAATTTACCTCTCGTGTGCCGAGTGTATAGATGGTCGTGGTGTATTAGTTGCTGCAGGCGCCGGGAAAGCCCTATTGAATCTAGCATTGGATAAAAATACAGATGATGGAAAACATGCGGCATCTCAGGCCCTTGCAAAATTGACAATTACTGCCGATCCTAGGCTTACTTTTCCTGGTGAACGAGTAAGTCGGTAGTGTTAATATATTGATTAAAGGTTATCTATTATTTGAATTTATAACTTCATTTTTCTAGTCCCTGGAAGTCATCAGACCGCTTCTGCAGCTTCTTGATATGGAATGCCCAGCTCTACAAAACTTTGAAGGCCTTCTTGCTCTTACGAACCTAGCATCTCTGGATGATAAGCATCGGTGCAATTTTACTCTCTTTTAAATGATGCATTCTAAATGGCATGATTTTAACAAGACTGCTTCTCCTTGTATAGGTCTCATATGTTGGCTGAAGGCGCACTTCCAAAGATTGAGCACTACATGTTCGAAGAACATGAAGAACTACGTCGTGCTGCTGTAGAATGCTTCGGCAACCTTGCTCAACATCCCGCCGTAGTCATGGCCTATGGAGGTGGAGCGAATCCCGAAGATAAGACGGACGGTGCATCTGAGACTATTCTAGCTAAATGTGGTTCTAGTGGCTCAGAAGTAGTCAAACTATTGACGCTGTACTGTTACGATGAGAAAGACATCTTTCTCGTACGTGCTGCAGCCGGTGCATTAGCTGTAATGTCTCACGATATCAACATTATAAAGAGAATCATTCAGGTTAGTGTCTACTTATATCCTCCTTAAATAGTATCCGATATCTGATTTAACAATTACACTTTTCAGGTCGACAAATGGAAGGAGAAATTTGAAGCTCTAGCGGCACATCCATCTCCTGCTATTCAACACCGTGCGGCCTACATTCTACGCAATTTTATCGTAGTTGGCGGAGCTGATATCTCCCTGGACATCGTCCAAACTTCTAAAATTGTGGAAGTCCTCGATTATTTGCTTCATCTCCCGGATATCACAGATTCGGAACCACTTAATCCAGAAGTAATTGTTCTGGGTCAGGTGTGTGTTACTGACTTTAATCTATCCCAGAATCATTTTTATTTTGCTATAATGTGCTTTCGGGAAAAACGTTACATTTGGCGAAGCTGAACTGTGTCATTTCGTTGTTGTGCCTCCAAAGAGTAATGTAGAAATCAAATAAATAGAAATTTTACCGATTGAAAATGTACAGGTAAGCACCTTTCTAGGCTTAAGGGAGATTATATGCCACTTGCTTATTTATTCCATTTTGCTACTCTTCATTTGGACGTGGCAGATTTAACTTAAAAAGGTTTTCCAGCCATTAATATTTTGAAGACTTTTGCTACCAGTTACAGTTTAAAAATAAGAAGTTTTAGTTGTTTGCAAACCGGCTTTCCTGCAATCCATAGTTGTGGAACAGAGAAAACAAATTTACGCCATAATGAATAATCGGTTCTAATATGTCTTTGTAATATTTTGTATAATGGTCTATATCAACATCTTTTCTCCCTTTCTTAGAGTCCCAGATTTGCACTGAAATTCGCCAAACAGATTCCATTCCCCTAATTAATCAAAGTCTCCATTTATCTGAGAAATTGACTTTTGTTTCACGGGGGTTTCACGTCATGGCTTGATCTGAGACCCTTTCCCGTCTTTAGCTGCTTTCCCACCAGGAGACAAAAAAAACAAACTGTAAAAGAAGGAGCAGGAGGAGGAAAAGCTGACCACACGCTGTTAATTAGGGTATGTAGGTGTCTTGTAATTAGGCTACGGTAGTTTGGTGGTAGTGACTAATAGGACCGAATAGAGGCCTATTAGTTATCTGATATTCAACTTGATTGTTAAATAGATTCAGCCATTTTGAAGTAAATATCCCGTTTATCTAACTGCTAATCTATCCTTTGGAGGTATTGACTACTTTTCAATATGTAACTTCTAGGGTTTTTGATCTCAAAGAAAGGAGTCGGTACTATGTCCGTTTATTTACATATAGTATACATCATACTATTTTTACAAACAGAGGCATAGATAAAAGGTTTGAATTTAGGTAAAAATTAAGTAGATTTGGTTCATGGGGTTTGGGAATCTTTATTTCTTAATGTTGCGGATGACATTCTGATGTGACGTTTTGACCATCACAGAATTTAATTTAAGATCTAAAACTTAGGACAACGGAAATCAGAACCTTGCTGTCCTCACCCGTGGCAGTGCAAAAACATTTTGTTCTGTTCTGTAAACATCTGCATGCATTCGATAGCCCCAGACTTCTTTGTTTCTGCTCATATTCCCTTGACTTTGAGATTTCCGCATTACTGACCGTTTTAGTTATGACAGAGTAGTTATGCCAAATATCTCCTTCACGTCTGATTGATTTGACTTATCTTTGACTTTTTGAATTTGTTTTCTAGTTTTCATTAGTACCTTATGACCTGATATAAGTTTTAGGGCGAGAGTACCGGGGAGACATTTTATAATAGCCCAAAAGCGGAAGATCTAGTACAATTGAAGACCTCTCAGTAGATTTAGATTTCTATCACACTATATATCTGTGTTTTGAGTGATATGAAGCTTTCAATATGTGCTTTCACATTTGAAGTCCACGTTGTTTATACTATGACGGGATTAATTGAAATTCGCCGAAGCATTGCTCCGAACTCTCGCTCTTCTCTTTGATCTGTTGCTAAATTTTTGTAATCTGACACCAATTCAGACCTTGCTGAATCATTCATCATCGAATACACATATTTAAATTTAAATGATGCGCATACATTTTGAACTTACATCTCACTCCCAACTTCGTATTTCCCATAATGTGATTATTTTGTGTGCAGGTTTGAATTTAGTTATTCTCATATTGATATTTTACGAATTTCGAATATTTCGTATCTATTCCTGAAAAAAGACCACAATCAATGGTAGTCTTTATACTTAGTCAATTTGAACAAAAAGTCTCATCAAAGCTACAGTTTAAACAAAGGAGCATGACTTATGATATAATATTTACTGAGGGGCGCTGCGGAGATTTCATTCTTGAAAACAAGATTTCCAAATGACTCTAATCGTTGTTATTACCTCTTAACTTTTTGGAAGCGTTAAGTTGGAGCTTAGTTTTTAATACAATTTGGTGAAACATGTAGTAGAATCTGATTTTCTGAAGTGAAAATTAGCATTCATTTGCGTTTCCTTAATCTCATCCTGTTTAAATTCGTCTGATTATGTAAGAAATCGTAAACTGGAATTAATCAAGTTTAATTGATTAGGTGGTCTTGCAATCATTAAAATTAATAGTCTGTTGGCAGGGTTGTACTAACTTGAATGGTTTTAACAGTAGCAGATTTCTTATCCTTAAATAAATTTGTCTGGAGGGTTTGTTCCCCTCTTCTGCAATAAATCCATTGAATGTGCTCATATATTTAAACTAGGTTTTATGACGGTTAACTATGGGGATATAATATGCCGTGAAGGTCTTCGCGCGTTGAAATTTTTTTATCAAATGATGGTTATAGATCGTCAAGTAACGGATAGAATGGAATTAAGGGTAAATCATGGTATGTCAAATTTCGTATATTTACAGAAATACTTTTTCTCTCACAAATAAGCACCAATCAGTGACATTCCTACCTATTTGTTTTTCTTTGAATAAATTTATCTGAGAGGTTAATCTTCCTTTCTGCTAAATTTCGGAGTTTTCTGTGTCCCAACTTAGAAATTTCCGTTCTGTATTCAATTCTGGTCATTTAATGTACAGTGAAGATTCGACTTCAGTTCTTTGCATTTTAATATTTAATATAATAATATATAATATTTAATAATAACATAATAAATTATGTATAATGGCTTTTTAATTTCAATTTGAAATAAAAATAATTATTGATGCGATTTAAAGGGCGAATTTTCTATATTCGCTAATTTATCAAAGTTGACATTATCTACAGTCAATAACAGTTTTGCCTCATTGTTTTCCTTAGATAAATTCGTTAGAGGAATTAATCTTTCCCCTTTTTTGCTAATTCACATGACTGCTGACTTTTGTCGACAGTGGTTAGACCAAGATATAATTTCTCACCCTTGCAGGTGTTTATCGGCCAATTCAGATAAATGAGAAATGTTTGCGAATTGGTGGCAGAGTTGTGGTTGCTGCGTCGCTATCTGCCTTCTTCGAACTTACACGTAAAATAAATATTAGAAACATTTGCTATAAACTTGAAATTTATTATTCACCCATTTGCTGATGGTTGTAGGATTTGGGATTTTGTATGTCCCTTTCTCTTAATAATGTAGTGCCCTAAGCAACTAAGAGTTTTGTGAGTTTCATTATAAAGTCACCTCTGAAATCCCTGAGGCGTTTTCCTACGTTTTATAAGATTAATTTGAGGTCTTTTTGTTCTATTGAAATAGGTTAGTTTAAGATTCACTATTTTAAATACCTTTGTTATATACTTGTATGGTATAAATATTCAGTCCTTCATGTCAAGGCAAAATCCATTGTTATTATAACCATGACAGTGCAAAAACCTTTATAAGTTTCACTCGTGACATAGGAATGGCAAAAATAGTCCATTTAGGTATGAAACGGTGACAGGGTGGGGGATTGGAATAAAAAGATCAATCTAATTCAAATGTCAATTGTCTCATTCATTTAAATTTAAAAATTTCAAGCTGTCCGCTTTCCCCCAAAGGTTAGATTTCACTTCGTTAAGTCAACTTTCCAAATTTTCACGATTTGATCTAGTGGATGAGTTTTATCCACCATATTCAGAGTGGTGAGCAGTTAATTTATTAGAATGGTTGGTGAAGTCACTTGGCAAAGGCATTTCTAATATTGTAGAGTTAATTATATTTGCTTAATTTTTAACAAAATTAAAATAATGCCTTCAACTTCCTACTGACAGGGTCGCCCGAAGAAACTTATTCGCGAGGAAGCTAAAACCGACCGGAAGAAGGCTCGTGAACTCGTTGACGTTGCATTGAAAAAACTCGTGGAATATGGCTACATTAAGCCAACTCAATAAACTCCCACTCTGTCCCGTGCCTTATCTGGTCAATTACGATGCTTTCTTTTCTCCTACTTCAAGTTATTATTATTATTTCAATGACCCTTTTTAATGGCTTTCTTTAATAACATTGCATTTGCCTTTTGATGCATGCCTTTTAGTTATCTATGTATTCAATATTATCCTTGGAAGAATATGCATATCGTCGAGGTTTTGAATGGTCAATTTTACTTCTTAGGATTGGTTGTTTTGTGTGGGTGT
Source organism: Hymenolepis diminuta (assembly GCA_900708905.1). Classification (NCBI taxonomy): domain Eukaryota; kingdom Metazoa; phylum Platyhelminthes; class Cestoda; order Cyclophyllidea; family Hymenolepididae; genus Hymenolepis; species Hymenolepis diminuta. Next base: position 1,975,120 of record CAADRB010000015.1, on the reverse strand, counting down.
GGGGCTCTGTTGTGCACGTAAATAAGATCTAAAGAGACGAAAATGACCAACACACAGGTTGCTATTGGCTATTCTGTTGCCATCGTAATAAGTATCGCACGAAACAGAATAATAAATTTTAGATTGTTAATTATTATTCTCCTGAATTCTCAATTTGTATTTCGTTGTCTAACCAAATAGATATTCCTCTATGAGCGTGACCAACTTCTTAACCAGTCAACGTGGGCTGTCCACTTTATTTTGAGTATGTAAAGACGGAATTCTATCATTCATAGCATGACTTTGGAGAAGCAATTCCTATTGAAATGAAATCAGCTTTTGAAAATTCTCATCTCTCACCTTTCTTTCAACTACTATTGAACTGGATCATTGTTTCTTTGTTAATATGGGTAGTTCAGTTATTAGTGGGAATTCACGAGTTATCGAAACAGCGGTTGTTCTAAATAATAGATTGATATCACTATCCAGTCGCTCTGACAATTGATTCCGAGTGTACATGTTCTACTCTCAGATAGATATGAAGTTGCTTATAAACGAATGCAAACCCTTTCTCTTGAAGGTCGGTGCAAAACAATTCCCACCCAATCGCCTTTGAGCCTAAGTTCCAACCGGGTTGAATGCTCTCAGAAAGATCTCTCAACACGAAAGTTTGATGAATAAAGACGCATGAATGGCAATTAGTTTTCGGGACGAAATTTTCCTCATTTCATTTTCACCTCACTTCCATAAATATAACAGTGGGAATCTCGCATCTATTAGTCTAAATTGTACCTCTGTTGCGACCTACAAAACCGAATTGACCTCATGAAATGATTGTTTTAATTTAATGGGAAATATGTTCTATTTATGGTCTTAATTTAGTTTGATTTTATAAAGCAAAGTTTTAATTCATTTTCTTTGAAATTTCTGATCCTCAATCTCTGATTATTGCTCTGCCGAGTGATTGATGTACCAGCTTCATGCCCTTCAGCATCACAACTGAACCATTCAGAAAACTTTTTGGGTTCGTGAGAAAAAATTACTGACTTCCTAAAATCCTGTTTAACTGAGGACTACCAGCAAGAAGACTATGGATAGTTGTTAACGATTCAATTCCCACATTAAACCGAGGAAAATGGACATTGGATACTAAAATTAAACTGATTATAATACCTTGTTCTATGCAGATGTTGGATCAAAGTTTGTCTACCTGAGGTAGCGGGTATTTCGTTGGCCGAAACGATAGGTAAAACAAACTGGAAATGATTGGCTGTTCATGTCAGTCTACAGGTCTCATCGGCTCCAGTTAGTGCAAACTATAAGTTATGCTAGACAAAAACAGACTAACGAGGACCTAGAGCTTAGACAGTCTTCTGAATAATTAAGGGACCTGATTTACCCTAATTCCCTACATATTTTTTCCTTAATTTTGTATTTGAAATATCTTACCGTGTATCTTTTGTTTCATAATGATTCTTCGGTTACAGTTATATGATATTAAAACGGTGTAATGTAAAAGTGTATAACAGTTGGTTTGATGGTACGGAATTACTAAAATAATCTGGACTGCTACACAGAGGTACTGTTTGATTGCAGTTGCTCAGATCCAGGAGAAAGAAAACTTGCACTTCACTGACAAGTCCTTTTCGTGATTTAGAAAGTGCATATAGCTATGGGATATGAGATTGATTTGCATCTCAGTATGAAAACTTCTTTCTCAGGTATGAGCATGGCATTCTAGTGCTAGAGGAACTAATTTTATCCGCAGAATTTGGATGCATACTGTTCCTCAAGCATGGCTAAGGGCAAGTACTTCCAATGCCAATTTCCAGTTACTTTAAGTCTTAAAAAATGACGGAGACAGCTGAAACGTCACCTATCCGCAATGTGAAATATCCCATTTTAGTCTCTTCAAGGGATCATTTGCAAAAAAAACACCATACATTTTTCTGAATAGTGAGGATTTAAAAATTTTATGGACAAAATATACTTGCCTTTCTTAAGTTATATCCTAATGACTGCATTTATATATCCTCTTTACCTAATGTTATGCGCAATAGAGTGATAAATAAACGACCATCATTTTTTTGCTCTACTCGAAGCATCTAGAATGTGGTTAAACTATGACATTTTTAAGGAAAATGATCATAGGTACAAAGGCTGAGTTGGGGTAGTTATGAAGACAATTATTTGCCCAATTTTATTTATAAATTTCCGAATCCAAACCTGCGCCCAACCGTTCGCCAAGGAGATTTAGTTACATGCACACGAATTCCGCTGGGGACAGTATGCCATATTACGCCATTGAACCGTTCAAATATAGATTGTGAGACTTGAGGCCATTCAATTAGACGAAGATGTGTCATTAAAGTATTTTTACGCAATGCATTGAGATTTCAGTGTGGGTACATATAAACAGTTCCTTCAAAGGAAGTTATCTTAATTATAGGCTCGATTATAAATACATTTTGTGAGTTTAAGGATGATATTCCAACTTTATATCCGAACTATTATAAGTTGATTACACACCGATGATAAAAACTTTTATTTATGGGAAAAATGCAGAAATATATGCAAAGATTTAATTAAGAGATTAAATTTTTTCAATTCGTTTTATCCCATATAACGAACAGTTGTATTAGGTATTCTCTTCAATCTCTCTTCATGTTAATCGTAAAAATTAAACTTTAAGATTCTAAAATTTCCATCCTAGGCATGAAATAGATGTGTTGGTTATTTTAAATTTTGAATTTGTACGTTTTTTAGGATCTATCTAATATAACATTTAGTATCTGCAACAATCCCACTTTACTCAAATCTAAAAGAATCAGAGGCAAAATCGACGTTAAGAGACAATATGTTTCCTTAAGATCGTATGTTTATTATCATAAAGTACTCTTAAGAATTTTACTTATTCATCCGCACTATCCTGTCAAAATGACAGTAGCAAAATAAACTAGCATATTACTTAACAGTGACTTTAACAAAGTATGATAAATCAACCTGAGGGTTACAACTTGTCTGACAGGAAGCAAAATGTGTGCTTCACAACCTTGCTAGTTTAAAATTCATGGTTACTTACGATTGAAATTCTGTGTGATGTGTGGTTAATAGGATCAACATACGAGGAAAACCGGCGGAAAAAGTTAGAGTTCAACTTGGATAATTTTAGTGAGTCATTTTACGTCAAAGCATCCAATCCGTCACCCTGATTCCTCCATGTTTAAAAAGTACCAATTTGTAAGTTCAACAACTCTAATTTATCAGAAGTTCAATAGGCCATGGACGTGGTGGGGAAGAATATGCTCAGTAATCCAGATAATGAATCACGTCACTTGAATTTTGAAATAACTAACATTTTACAACCCGATTTCAAAATTCAAATTATGTAAGACTCTTGATACCGTGACTTTTTCTCAACGACACCCTGATTCTCTCCCCGATATCCCTTACTGGACTTTATTGTAATCCAATTTCAGTTGCTTTCTTGGAATAGAAAATTAGGACCCTATTTTGTCCCGTATTTGTTATTAATAATAGAGTAATATCTTCGATTCTAATAACCAACTATCCTCTTAAATCAGTATTCACGTAATATGTATTGCAATTTCTTCTCTATGATTGAAAATGAAATTATTAATGTTTTAATCATTTTTGAAAATACTGAAAGATTACTATCATTATCCTGCTGCGTCCTCTGATATGGAAAATATGAACCATATAAGGATATTACCTATGGGCAAATTTACTCCGTACGTGTCCTTTATGCTACTTCAACAACTAATTGCCTAAAATAGACACACAATGAGCTCTAACTCAAGTTAACGAGTAGAAGAGAGGAAGAAGGAAATAAATAAATGTAACAGTTTGCGACAGCTCCTCCTCTTTGTTTTCTGATGCGTAGGCTGAATTTCAATTGATTTACTGAGTGAAATGTAACTGCTGTTGACTATTTTAGCATCCTCGGTATCGAGGTAATGTAAAGAGTTCTAGAATAAATTAAGATCAATGCATAAATATAATATATTCTGTTACATATAAGAAAATAATATTTTCCCCAAAATAATTCTTATATGCAAGATTCTTTATTTTCCATCTTTTAATTCCCTTTAATTCGAACGAATTTATTTACATTTCTTATAAATGGCGCATGATATTAATTGACCTATCGATACGGAAACGTGAATCTTATTTTGATATGGTGATTTAGGTCGTTTTGTAATGTGATGTTGTCGGGTCGTATTTGTAACTAGAGCAATGTGTTAGGAAATCTAAGAGTCGGCCACAGTATCCTACAGAGAAGAGCAGATTGTAACATATTCTACATATGTGAACTACGACAAGGTGGTTGAACGGAATTAATGGAAAAAATGTAATCGACTGAAAAATATATTGTGACATGTTTTACCATGAAGTGCTTTAGTTGCAAACATATTTCATCTGAAACCTCGATATTATAGTTTATAAGAACTTTTATTGTTATAAAGGAGCTTAAATATTTGCTATACGCCACAGCCCTTGCTAACAATTACAGACGATCATTTTTCAATTTGCAAAATCAAATCTCTGAGAGAATCCGTTTTGAAAAGCAGGACGTCATATTGCTAGTTGTATGCGAATGTTCGCAAAGGGGAGATTAACAGACTCAAATTAAGGCAAAGATAATCATATTGCATTGACTTCATTACTTACCTCAATTAGCTAACCTACTCTTTTCTAGTCTTATATTTTCTAAATATCTACCTTCATTGCGTTTTGGCCACAGTTCACCTGACACTCTCTAGTCAGATTTTCCATTTTCGCTGGACATCTAACGCATGGAAAAGTATTTTTTTACACTTTTGATCATGGAAAAGTAAACACATTCGGGTAAAGTTCAATAAAAGGTAAAAGAGAAGGAAAAGATTTGGGAACACGTTTGGGGTGGAAAATGTTTAATTATTTGATCCGGGTCGTTAAATATTTACTTAATGGTTGGATCACTGCTTCGCATTCTAGGAATTGAATATAGTGGATTCTTTCCTGGAACAAATTCTTTTTCGTCATGTCCGGTGTTTATTGACTGATTGATTAATTATTATGGTCAGTCTCACAAGTTCAGTCCATTTTTAACTTTATGTAGACGAGAAAGCAGAAAGGTACCAGCTTACATGATTCTAACATATTTTTATGTTCGGCCTTCGGCCAAGTAAATAGGTATGTGAGACTAACAAAGGCATTTAAAACATGACAGAACTCATTAGAGTTTAGTCAAGGTGAAGTTTTTAAAAAATATATACATTAATCCACTCTTATCTTGAGCCACTTTTCATTTGCGGGTTATAGAGCTCTCTAACACTGTATCTTTCTCCTTTCTTTTCATTTTTCTGCTGTGCGAAGCAGAAAGGAGCAGAAGGTTAGATTTTTCATTTTATATTTCGCAATTTTAAATAACATTTTTCCCAAAAGAATTAGTAATGACTTTCAATGATTTATTTCCGGACTTATCAAATCGCATAAAAAGAAGGACAATTAAGTCATTTTCTGCTATGTTGATTTCCTCAATCCAGATGTGTTAAGGTCAGTACTCATTTGTCTGCCAGAAGATCTTGGAAAACATACTTAAGATCGAAAAATACAGTTCAACGATATAAGATGAACATCTTAAAATAGCTGACATTTCTCTCACATATTTTTCTATTTGCACTGGAAAAATAAGCTGATGTGAAAACCCCAAACGAATTGATAGAATATTCTTGTCCTTTCAAGGGATCTATGTGTTTGATACTGTGTTTATATACCTATTTTGCAAATAACTGAATAATTGTTTTGATGGTAGGACATTTCATCAACTTTTATTATAAAGAATAAATGTGAGTTAGTTCTGGTGCTGGCATTGCATTCAAGTTTTGCCCCCACACAGTCTATTTACAAAATATGGCGCTGATTATTTCGCTATATGCTTTGTGAAGGTCGTAATATAAATGAATAGCTGCTATTATTAACCCGATACCAACACAATTTTATCGCCACCATTATCATATATCTCCAAATTTACGAGCTGTTTACGTAATCCTCCATAACCATCAATAGAATGGTGAAAAGTAAAAGTGAGGTAGAAATGAAGGTATTGCCCTCACCTTTACATCGACTGGAAATGTCAGCCTTCGTAAAACTGACCCTACTTGTGCATTAATTCGTAGAGTGACGTTTGGTACCCTTTCAATAATTCATCCACTGGATCAAAAGTCAGACATAAATGAAACCTACATTAGACATGCGTTTAATGCAGTAAATTTCACAATTTGATTGATCAGTCAATGCAATACTACTTGCGTACAAAATACGCTGATATGATTGATTTGAAATTAGATATAGAACAGAAAATAAATAAACAGGCATTTAAGCAGAGATTGGGAGTAATTTAGAATTTAAAGAATGCCAAATTCAAAATTTTTCCAAATGTTGAACAACGCAATTTATCAACTTTACATAACATGTAATCAATCATTCACTGGTATTTACAAAATTCCGTTATGTTCATTTGAGTTTTGACCAACTCTTGGTATTGAATGCTAAGACGCTTAATAATACGATTAGTAACTAATGATTTTTTCTTTATCAATTGAAGGATTAATTTTACCTTTATTTACGTGGATTTGATTTGGAATTCGATATCTTCGTTTTATGAGCATCGAAATCTTATAAAGTGCCAACTGATGATAATAAAAACAACTCAAATAATATGCCTTCAATACATTTTTACCTTAGAAAACATAAAATTTAAGTTAAGGAGACAAATATAAATAAATACCATTAATATTAAGATTAGAAAGAAAAAATACTTTATCGTAGCTACATTTTTCGGTATAAAGTGTTGTATTGTAGAGGCGTGGATGCATTGAATAATAAAACGGAATGAAATAAGAAAATCTACGCGGAAATACTTGTCTTAGCGAAATGTCACTCGAGGTGACCTAATATTGATTTCCTATAAGGGCTTTCGGAGATTTAAATTTCAATAATTACCAGATTATGGACTCCTTATGAAACTAGGAATTCATTCGGTGGAGTGCAAAGATAGCGGTGGAGTAATACAGAGGTGCAGGCTCATATCAACGTAGACTGTAATGAACCTGCATAGAAATGTTGTAGATTTTCATGTTTCTTTTTCATAAAAACTTAATAGAAATCCTTTTTTTAGATTCTATTAGAATACAAAGTCTCTTCCATTCCCTCTGTCCGATCCGACGCCGGTATGTCTAAAAGTTACTGATCCGTTTCAATCTCATTAACGATTTGGAGTTTCAGAGTTTTAGTTTAAGACCTGTTTCATTAAAGTTAGAAAATATTCCTATCAATAGTTTGAAATAACCGTAACAATAATGTCAGTTGAATAGCTAATATAATCTTATTTTGGTCAACATTAACAACTCCTGGATAATTCTATTTACTGAGTTAATGCAACTTTATATGCTGTGAATTTAATTGGATAGGATTAAATACTACCGGCTCCATTACCATATATATTAACAAATAAAACAATGAATTATTCGCCTGGCTAAACGTAACTTGTTTAGTACGTATTTCTGCCAGGTTGATACAACCTTTAATTTTGAAACCTTCATCTGAATGTCAATTCCGATAAATGCGTTGCTTTGAATTTGGTTTTTAAATGTCTCTATGAAGTTGTTATTGGGCTGAAATGTATTGATATACTTAGCCTGACGTAAAAATTGAACGTAATACGAATGTCTCATAAGAATGTACATCAAACATAATATTTGAAGTCATTCTTCTTTTATATTTGCAACGTTAACATGCTAGATACATTACCCTGTACTAAGCACTAAGCACTCTTCTTAGTGCATTTTACTTTTACATACTAGTTATTAGGTTGAGTCGATGTATTTCAGATAGTCGGACTTATTTTATTTACATGTTGCCTTTGGCAAAGAAAACGGAGAGGAATTCAAACTGCAAAATGTGTTAAAAGTAACCTTAAAAGTGTATTTAGTAGCATTGTAAACATGTTTAACCGAAAAAAGACAAAAATAAATAATGTTTAATCAACCATAATGTCAAATAAGTAGCAAAATGATCTAATTTGAAAGTTAAATTAAATAGATTTGTTTACTGAAAATGTTCAATTCAGGATTAAATATTAGATTAATAATTTCTGCATGCAATTTTTAACAAATGAAATCCAAAAATTCAGCGAATAGGAATGCCTACGAGATGACCAATTGTACGTGTCTTACACAGCGTCCATTTGACTCTACTTGACAAATAATAGAAAGTAAACAGATTTCAAAGCTGTTAATATTACCTTATGCTCACTAAACACTACTAAAATGATGATGAGTGTAGCTCAACCATCTATTCTTTAAACTCACGCAATTTAGGATGTTAGCTTTCTTCTGACATTAGAAATATTAACGCGGGATCGTGAAATGTGTGGGAATGAAGCTTCAAGAGAGGTTAACTCTCTGCTTATGAAAATCAGCGCAATTGTTCCTCAATAGAAACGAACTTCTCAGTTATTGTGAAGATGTTAACGACAAAAAGGTGCAAATTGCAATCCAGAGATATCCCTAATTTTCAAGAAGGACATATTCATATTTTACTTTCCCGCAGTTGAGTACTGTAATATTTAAAGATATACATTTTCATATTCTAATTATGTTTCCAATACAAACGTTAAATGGCCATTTTTGTCGATCAAATGAACTTAATGATACCATGTGTGAAAAATTTAACAATTACACTGCAGACCAGAAATATACGGGGTGCGTAAGGTATCTGAGGACATTTATATATTTTTAATCTATACCAGCTCGATAATACTTCGGTATTTTTTTATATCATTAGAACTCATACAAAATAGAACTATAACTAATGAAATGTCCATAAATGGAAAACACAGGAATTTGGAAACTGGAAGATTTCTAAAAGTCGCCGCATCTTTCATTTGCAAAGTTAGAATGGAGCTGACTGAAAAAAATGAAAATGAATTGGCCACCATGATGAAGATAAAACAGCACTGCCAACGCTCCGCTGACTCACACAAAACACCTGAGTTTGTTAGAAGAGTGCAGGACACGACTGACAAAAATCTAAGGAAGTCAATGCGCAATATCTTGCCAAAACATTTTCAATTGTCTGAAAGGGCGATAAAGCATATTATTCATCAAGACCTCAGATACAAATTATACATTGTTAGGCTAGGTCAGTATATGTTGACAAAAACAACTCAAGAGATTCGTTTAATGCGTGCCAAACCACTTTTCAATAAATTCAAGCACCCTGAAGAACAAGAGCATCTTTGGTTTTTCCCCGACCAAATAAGCTTCCGCCAGGATCAAAAAGTCAATCCAAGATATAAGAGGTGGCTATATGTGACCCCACTAAAGTTCCAACCGTTATGCATGCGCACGAAGTTTCCAGCAACAATGATGATTTTCGATGTTGTAAGAAGTGGAGAGCACACCATAATTCCTCAATTTTTCCACAGGTCTATAGAGGTAATGCAGATGCGGATTCCTTTGTGGAGACGCTTCAAACAATCGTTGTTAAGACGCCTTGGATAGTCGGCGTAGCCAATGGAGACACTATGTCTTCCAATCAGATTCGGCTCTATCTCATAAAGCTTTCAAAACCCAGAATTGTTATTACCATGTCACAACAAACTTGTGGCCTCCTATTCACAAGACCTTAACCCCTTGGATTATTACGTGTTTGACGGGGCGTGGTTGAAAAAGAATTTAATAAGCACCCCCATAACACCAAATCCTCCTCTCTGATGGAAGCAATGACTCGAGGAATGAAGGACATCAATAAAGTCCATCTGATGAGAGCTTGCAATCGCCTTTGGACTTTGTTTGTGTCGGTGGTAGAAGTCGAAGGAGGATATGTAGAATAAAATCTATGTTTATACTGTGTATATTTATTTTGTTATAAGAAAATATAAGTTTCATCTATTAACTGTTATATTTTCTGTTTTTCTAAAAGTGCACATGGTGTCCTTAGATGCCTCACGCACCCCGTATATTTAATCTTATCATGTTTGATCATTTCGGGAAAGTTTTGTGGACTGTCTGATAAAGTCCCTGTAGCGGCTATCCAGCCAGTAAGTATCGTTTTTTATTCAACTTACCTATTCTGAGTTATTTAAAATGGAATTCAATTATGATTTGTTTAACTCAAGGTCTAAATTTTGCCAATGGAAACTGAGAGTTTATTCTGTCGATCAGCGGTATTTAAAATTATAATCTCTTTATGTGCATTACAAATCAATTTATCAAAATAATTTCATTAACAACTATTAACGTTGCTTAAGAATGGACGTTAAGTATTTTAAATTTAATTTACCTATCAATACCATAGCCAGCAAGTTTTAATAAACGTGAGTTTTTCTCCATCAGTAATAAAGAGATTTTATCTGAAAGTATGAGTAAAATTTGTCAACTTATTCAACTCTTTGGCCAGAGAGCAAAGAGGTAGATAGTGATGTGAAAATTTCAAATGAAAATGATATAACATTCATTTAATATTGGAGAAGAGCTTATAACTTTATGGCTCAAAAGTGGATATTTTTCGCAGTGCTTGGATTTCTCCAAGGAACAAAGGAAATTTAGATGGAATTAAAGGTTTTTCTCATGCTAATGTTTTGTATTTTCTCCTACTTCAATTTATTATATTCATTCCTTCTTGCGCATTTTCTGAATTTTAGCTAATGTTATTTATACTAATACGCAGATAAAGTAGTATGTATTTTCTTTGATGGCCAATGATATTTAATTCTCTCTGAACTGAGTTAACTTAATTAGATAATATATTTATTTTTATTTTATCTTTTCCTTAGTTCTACATTGTCGCTATTATACTTTCTTAATTTCTACCTTAGCATCTAAAATTATGTTAATTTGATTATGGATTTAGGAATCAAAATTTGATTTTATTTGAGCATAATTATTTCAAATGCATTTCATTAAAGTTGTACTTATCAATCTAAACACGTTTTTTTCGGAGACCTGAATGAAAATTATATATTGTGAAGTATATGGATTTGAAGCGGTATTTTGCTGCATCTCATCCTAACATTTAGCTTTGAAGCATCAATAAAGCCCATTTCTGCATCGATGCAAGCTTAGATTTCCTGCATCTTCTTCCTATTTTTCTGAATATGATTCAATTGGGTAGACTGCTATGTTAATATTTTATTATCGAATTTAAAAATAGTCCTACTACCACAAAAAGTTTTAATTTGCTTTATGTTTTGATGTATATTAGCAATTCCATATTAGTAATACTTAAAGTAAAATACTTCGTTCATAATAAATATACCTCTTTTTGAAATATGTGTCAGGAAATGCGTAATTTAGTTACTAGATATAAAGCTGCAAAGAACGAGATGTTAATGGAGTATTTATTTAAGATAACACTTTATTGAGACACAGAGGCAGGAAAGAGAGAGTTAGAAGAGCTGCTGATAATGAGAATCTGGCCAAAAATTTATTTGTAGGGATAAATCAACGGGAGTTGGAACGGAGATTGCCGAATAATTTTGGGATATAAACAGGAAAGGTCGGAGTCAGACCCGAGGGAGGATTATACATGTAATTTATAATTAAACATTAAATGAAATAGTCAAAGGATAGTTGATATCCTTTAATTACGTTAGGAGTAATTATATGACAGTTAAGCAGGTAAGAAAGAGAAGTATCGCGTGGCGATCATTTAAGTCTCCACGGGCGTTTAGATAGACGGACAGGTGTATGAATAACGATAAGATGTAGCCGGTTAATAATGGTTCTGACACTTGCCAAGCTACGCGTAAAACATTAATTCAGCTCCTGAAAACAATCAGCCATAAACAACGAATGAGAAGTTAATCGGAAAATAAATCTTAAATTAAGCGTGCTAAATGAACGCTTATTGGATGTAACAATCAGCATGAGATAAATAGAGAGCATCCTTTCAAATATTTCAAACAGGTCTACAATTTCCTGGTACTTCGAGTATCAAAGTGAAAGTATGAATAAGGGTATCACATAACTAATGACAAGTGGATTAGGGTAGATTACCGCTTTACATATAAGTCGGAAGTTCTTTGAACGGCTCAATAATTGGATACAAATGAGACGAAGAATATTAAACATGAATCAAATTGAATTTAGCATAAATAGAGTCACCTTAAAGATTACGTAATTAATCATTTTCTCTTAAAATTAAGATACTGTAACTAAACAGAGAGATGAAGGCTACAAAATTCTTAATTTTGGTTGATCCAAAATAAGAATTTACGTCATTACATAAACGAAACTGGAATAACTATTAAAGATAAATTTGATCTTCCATCTGAAGGTGCAAACCTATTAATATTAACTGGTGATTTTTTTGTCAGTTGTTAATTATAGCCTTACAGTTGTCTGAAATTCTCTTGCACAGATTTGTTTGCGGTGTATATTTTAATTACGCTAAAGATTTGCTGTATTAGTCGGTTTTAGGCTTCTATTAGATTGACATCTCTCCGACATAAGGAATACACATAAATATTTGTAATAACTTCATCATTACACATCCCTTTTTTATCTGTTATTTTGGTTTGGCAATTTATTTGCACAAGTGAAATACCTGATTTTGCGCATATTTATTGGTGCATGTCGTCTAAGGCGTATAGGTAACTGTACTGGTCATGGTAGGAGTAGCAAAATGCAAGATCTTTATCAAAGCGGCAGAAAGATGCTACTTTCTTGCCAAAAAACTAACATTTGTAAATTTTTCCGATATTGGTCTTTGAAATCAGCATTATCAACTTTTCATTAATGACATCAAATTATCTGAATAGACATCTCTTAAAAGTTCAATCATCGACCCTTTTCATTTCTGAAAGATCACAGATTGTTTACACAGTACTTGTAGCCTAAATAGGGATTGTAGCAGATAAAGATAATGTTCTGAACCGTGGCATACAAGTATTCGGATTTTAGACGCACAATAAACCCTAGCCTGATTTCATTAACAACGTCAGATTTAATCACGAGGGTCATCCATATGTATAAATGATTGCAGTCTGCTCCTAATTAACAAGCACGGGTCCTATAGAGACCTGTACCCTCAAGGATCATTTAATTGGATCGATCAAGTTGTAGATTGCATAGTATTGATTGGTCTGCATTTTTCACCATCACTTTCCTCTCATGAACTGTAAATAAATCTAGTTAAATACTATAAATTCCGCGGATACCCCTCTATGATAAGTTTACTGTTTGATAATTAAAACTCGCCTTCATTCGTCCTAGTGAGGTTGCTATAATCAGATGGTGACAACGTGATTATGCTGCCAGTCTTGAAATTTAGTCATCTGTCTCCATTGTAGATTATTTTAAGAGGTTTTTTAAGCCGCAATGACCTTTAAGTAGGATATTTCTAGTCTAAACGATAGTCTGGATTCCTTGCCCCACAAAATGCTAATACGATCGGTTATAAATAATGAGCCCCACAGACTAATGCTTATTTACACTTGCCCACATCTGGTTGCCATATATGTCGCAACATTTTGAAGGAAAGTTTTTCACCATAGGAAGTTATTTAAGCAATGCTTGGTCCAATGCCTTTAACCAGAAGTAAGACACAGATTTCTGAAAAGAATATAAAGATAAACAGATTTTTCTGAATATTTACAGTTATTATGTAGTTTTATGAGAGAATTTAAGAAATGACATTTTGATAGTCGTAAAAATGTGCCAAGTGGATATTGTTAAGACGGTTTTCTGGAATTAAAAATCAAAATTTAATACTTCGATATTTAAAGTTTGTTTGCAGAATATGCAATCTAATGACAGAATAACTTTCCCGTTCAAAATGCCTCTGTTAGCTTGTCTACCTGTTCATTGATTTATTATGATATAAATGAGTCAAAGTGGCAAAACCACCTATTATGTTATCTTAACTGATCAACAAGCTATGAATATCACAAGCATAAGCTTATCTTGAGACCCAGGGGACAGATTATGAAAAGTAAGGCTTTCACGTAATAAAGTAATCTATAATTTTATTAAAAGGTTGATAACTCTATGCTTGCAACATTCAAATATAGTCATACTCTGAAGGCCCCAACCCCGTTATTTACTTCCATTCGCTCCATCCTTAATTTATCTCCTTCTAATCATTTTTCCACTTTGCCCGTTAAAGTGCTATCTCATGATCTAGACTTGTAGAAGTTTTCCCCTTTGCCATGAGTAGTGCTAATAACAATATTGGACGACCAATTATTTTCACTCATTTTTGAAATAAATATTCATGAAATGGCGGGAAAATTAAATCTATATGGCTTTACAATTTGTGATGAATATGCAATTATTAGTAAAAATTCATTAGCTTTTTTGCATTTCGTTTTAGGCTTAGTTAATAAACCATAATTCACCCGAAAAACAATGGTTCTAAATTTGGAAACCATAAAACCACGTTCAAAAGGGTATCCATAAAAAGATAAACAAAGCCGTAATTCTTATTGAATGCTAATGTTCAATTCAGGATTCATTTGCCTTACTACTGCTATAATATAAGAGAAATCACTGCAATGGAAATTAATGCATTCTTTTTATGTCTGGATTTTTATAAAATAAAGAGTGGATAAAATATAATAAAATAATAGAATAGATATAATAAAATATTCTTGAACGAAATATAATTGAAATTTAATAGAAGTCATTTAATTTTTAAATATTAATGCGAAGATTACCAATAGGTGAATCAGAGCAAGTTGGTTAAATGAAATTTAAATTCTGGAACAATACCGAATACAATGTATTTAAATTTTAGCCTAGCACAATAAAAGCATAATAATAATATGTAAATTGCTCGATTTTGAAGTAAAATTAAACATTAAAACAGGGTGATTTCATCGCGATGAAAGATCAGTTGATTATACGTAAATCCGATTATTATGCACAGCAAAAGTAAAATAATACCATTTGTCGTCGAGAAAGAGAGAGAGGACACTTGAACGCAGAGACAAATTAAGCAGTCCAACATGGGTTAAGGGAAGAAGATTGAGTAGCAGTTTAAATTGAAGCCAAAGCATTTAAAGTGTTTTCCAACATCGGACCTTTGGATGCAAACTTCACGTTTTTGTCTTCTTGGTTTCAGTCCACTGCTTCTTTGTCTCGTATTTGAAGATTACATATAAAAATGTGTTTCTGACCAGATCATTCTAACAATTCATTTATTTGGATGTTTCATCAATCCGTACAGATACACTGTCTTTTCAACAGCTGAGATACTAGCGAGAGGACAGGAAGTAATAAAGCTTTATCATGTAGAGCTCGCTAAAGATTTCTTTGGGCGAAGATCTAGAATATATAGGTTTAAAATTAGAGAGTTGAATATTGCAAACAATGAATTGATAATTCAAAATTGATAACGCTTTTTACTATACCAAAGCTGTTGTTCCTTCAAGTAGATGGATTAGATCAAGGACTCTATGGTTTTTATTATTTAAAATGCCAACTATTTATTTAATGCTGCTAACTGGCAGAAAACATACGAAAATTTTGTAAATTTGAAAAAATTTACGAGCTTTCAGATCTATTTTTAACCTAAATTCAGATTTTAGGACGAGCTCACTGGCCCAAAGTGAAATGGAGTTGCTCTGTTTTGGTATGAGTATTAGAGAAATCCCAACCCGAAAGATCCTATGGATAACAAAAAAAGGATTGATTGTGTTCTTGAAAACGTTCAATCTTCGCTATTATCGGAGGTATCTCCAAATCAGTAATTTTCTAAAATAAAATGCTACGGAAAAATCATAAAAATACTTTCTTCTACAATTAAATGTGTTAGAGCTGATTTGCGAAATAAATGATTACGGAAGTGCGAATACATATAAACATTCCCTCTTTGATAAGGCAGATAATAATTTGGATTTGCACTTCATGGCCTTCAAAATCTCAATAGTTGGACATTACCAAACCTTGTTGCGTTTAAGTCATGCAAAATATATCAGCCATTAGAATAAGAAAATGTTACAAGTTTATATCAGCTAATGACTCCGTAACTCTTAAGATGAAATCATCCTTTCATCCAAAATTTTAAACTTTGTGGGCCTGTCTTCGAGTCAGTGTGAATTGCATTAAACGCAAATGAATACAAATCTTTACTCGACATTTGTCGCAATTTTTCAGTTACTTCCTTGGAAAGATAAGGTTCAAATATGTACTAATAAACAATTTAAAAATTTATTTAATAATGACAAAAGGAAAACTATTTCGCTATATCAGTGCAGAAATCTTGCATATAAAATTTGGGACAGACAATTTATCTCTCTTATCTCTTAAGAAATATTACTTTGTAAGCTCGGTAAGGTAATAACATGAAGAGAAAATTGTAAAAATAATAAAATTAAACTGACTTTTAGAAGACAATAAAAGACCTCAAGTTTTGAGCATAGTAAGGTTCAAAGGACTATTTAATTATGTTTTGCTGGCCTCCGATCAATGTTCCAGAACTCATTAGATGTGTATCATTTTATAAATTCGCGTCTTGGATAAAATTTGTTTATAAGTGGACTTGCATAATAGCTAATTCATATGGTTTATAATTCTTAAATGTAAAATAATTTGAACGTTTTTTCTATTATTTATATGATATAATATATGGATCTCTCGTCACCGGCCCGATCATAGATCCTAAATAATGTCTGCTATTCATCACTGAAATCAGAAAAGATCATGAAAAATGAAATATGGATAGAGATACCAATATCGTACTATAACATAATTATATTACCGTGGAAATGTACCTCTTCTTTAGTGAATTCTGATAAATGTTCTTTAGATAATCAGTCAACACCGTAATGTACTCATGAGCATAATTAAATGAATTGGAATTCGGCAAATTACAAAACATAAAAGAAGCTATTTTAATAAGCTCGTAGATAAATTTAAATTAATGCCCCTATCCAGTTTATGTTTCAATCTTAACAAATTCAACTGTTGTATAGTAAAAGACATTTTCCCTTTCCTTGAGAATTTTATAGCAGTGTTATTTAAAAATTGATCAAAAAGTATATTTTTTGGTATTTATTCGGAATATAATTTTGTATTAAACAAAAAAACCAAAGGATATGCTTTAAATTTAAATTTGCCGTAAAACGTTTTGCAATAAAATGAAATTGAATTTCCCTTACTGTCACAAATTGACTGCTTAAAATTTATCTCGGTTGAAAATATGAAATGAAATAATTCATCGAAAAGTTGTAAACTGTTCAAACCACTTTTTAGATATTTTGTCAGCACAGAGAGCCATCTTTTATTTATAAAAATCAGTTTTCTCAATTTTAGAACACACAATTATTACCAAATCGCAATCTCTGCACCAAATTTGACTTACGATTTTTGAAAGCATTGAAGAAGTATCCTAGGAGCAGACAAGTCTGAGAGTATCAAAAACGTACATAAATGAAGTAATTTTCCGCCACTTTAATTGTTGTCTGAATGTCCACCATTGCCGTTGTTCTCCGAAGACTTTAATTTTGGACCCTCAATTAAGCACCTTATTCCAAGTTTTATTACACATGTTAATGTTACAGGTTTCAATAATCGGATAACATCTAAATACATCAAATAGCCAATTTTTTAGTAAGGAATGGAAATGCGATCAAATGGGAGTGCAAAATTAATCTAAGATGTCGAGATCTCGTTCCATTATTCTGAAAGCAATTGATTGCCCACTTTCTTATAATTATAAGTCACATTTAAATATCATAATTTTTTTGAAGCTCAATTTTTATAACCGGATCGCTTTATTTCTTGATGATTTCCTATCCGAAATATTAAAAATTTGTTGACAGTCGATTTAATTTAATTGTTGGTTTTGCAACATTGCTTGCTTTCCATATTCATGTACCGAAAATATCGCCTCCACAATCGAGACTATTATTACAATTCTAAAATGAATCCTTAGATCCATCCATGTGCCAACCTTGAAATAAATATGGAAGATTTTTTGTAAAATTTCCTTTATTGAATTATTCGTGAGCTTCGGAGGTGAAAAATGTTTCTGTAAGTAATCAGTAAAATAGTCATTTATAATAACTAAACCAGGAATGATTTGTGCTGGGCAATTTTTCAATTTAATTATAAGACAAATTAAAGTTATCATTATTTCATGCACAGTGTCCTAAATGCTTGAACGAAATTTGACTGATTTGACAAGCTGATATATTATAGTGCATTCGAGTTTCTTATCTGATGAAACAAATGACAAGAAGTTGGAACCCACTTATTCACGCAAATTGTAAAAGAGAATATTTTCAAGTCTCAATTAATCGGAATGTGCAAAATAATAATTTTTCGTGTAAATTCCCCTTTTTATTTGTATTTTTTGAAATTTTTTCCAATTTTTTAATTGATTTTCAGTAGTAAAGTTTATGACAATATTTATCGTTACTACCTCTTATTGATAAGATCTTTTATGTAGTAAATTACTTTGCAGCACATTAGATCTTATTGAATTCCAAGTTCAAACAAGTTAGCAATAAATCAACCAATCTTTATATATATTCTGTTTTCTATTTGGTTATTGTATTAATCATATACAGTTATGTAATTTAACTAAACTCTTTTTCAAAGCGGAATTGGAATATTTACTAACAAATAAGTTCTTTTATGTCTGAAATGAGAAAGTTTGATATGAAAATTGTACTTGTTCCTTATGAGATAGCAGACAACTCACCGCTTCTAGAAGTCACGTGAAGTAGGGCATTTGATGTTCTGATTTATTAAATAACATAGAGATGCGAATTCCTCCCTTTCCCCTTACTGGACTATTTTTTAGTTTGCGTATTCGAATGCTATTCATTAGTAAAATTTGTGAAAGTATTTTTGTTATTGGGATGAAAATAAAGCAATAACAATATTGACATATATTGTGAAAAACGGTGAAACCTTCCAAACGCCCTAACAAAAAAGCCATTAGCATTGAACGGGAACCACTTCTTAGGAAAGATATAGCATTAAAATTAAGAATGTTTGAATATACAAAAATCTATATTACTGAATCAATGTTTGCATATGGTTTAATTAAACAAATCATCAATACGATGTTAAAGTTAATTTTAAGTCACAGAGGGCTGTGAAAACATAAGGTTTGTTTTTTATTTGAATTTTCATTTCTAGAACTCAAACATTGTCTAAAAATTGCTTGCGGCAAGATCAAGATTTATCATTGCCTGCTCGCGTCGTCAGGAATAACTACTTTGGCCAATCCAACAGTTAGTCTTTACATCCCCGACGTTCTTCTGTAACTCCAAACCTTACAGCCAGGTTCTCGGATCCGTTATTATCACTGCCGCTCTTGTCTACAGCGACCGATCCAACTTTCACTGCAATTATCTACAGCAGCTAGCAACTGCTACCGACTCCTAAAACAGCTCTTAATATTCTCATAACTTACCATATTTTCTTGGGTATATATTACAACATGGGTAGTTGGCTCTCTTAGCTACTTCTTATTAAAGCACTTTGTTTACTGTCACATTCTATTTGCTCTCTTCAGCTCGTGATCATAGATATTAGTATTTATCTTATTTTGACCTTACTATGACTATTTAAGTTTCCTCTCAGTAAACCGATTCTCACAATCTCACAAAGTGTTTGAATTACAATAAATCACGTAAAAACCCATCTTGACTATCAAGCTAAGGTCATTAATTTGAATTTTATCACTTCATAAATCTTAATTCTGTAATTTTCTTTAAGATTACCATTACTTTAAAAAACAAGAAACAATACAATTTTTATTCATTAAAATTAATGAAATAGAGATAGATGACAAAAGGCATGATTTAATTCATTTCGAAATGAAGTTATCTACAGTATTAGGTTGTGGGACTTTTCACCGATACAGATTTTCTGAAAATATTCATGAACTAGTTTCCCCGAATGCATAGAAACCAAACAATTCCAGCAACTACTGCCAAAATAATAACAGAAACAATGATAATAATCATAATTAGATTGACTAAAGATAAAGATCCTGCAACTTGAACATCACTTGGTGAGAGGTGGTTTGCTTCTGAAGTGCCTGTCAAATTTGGACTTTGTCTTGAAATTGGCGATTTGACCCCTTGATTGGAGTCTTCGGCATCATGTTGCATGGAATTAGGTGTCATGGATGAGTAACCTGCTCTTTTAGGGTTTAATGGGGTTTCTGATGGAAAGTAGGATTCAAAGTCCCTTGCCGAATCATCAACTGAATCGAATTTATTCGTAGCTAGTTGATTTTCTGTCGGTTCACTGTAACGTTTTGGTTTCTCTATTCCTGATACATATAAGCCCTGATATCTTGGCCAGTCTTCAGATGGTCGTAAAGGATTTTTCATTTCAAAATTTGGGTTGGATTCCAGTTTTGTTAGATTTAGTGGATCATTACTCGTCATTGACGGCGCTGATGAAAGATTTTCAGCTTCATTTTCTGAATCAAATGATTCGTCGCCATCCTGCCAGATCTCAGAAAGACTCGAGTAACGACCTTTATTAGAATTGATATCTTGTTCTTCCTTTGGATTCCTATCAAACTTTGAATTTGGTTTCGTTTCTTGGAAATTTTTTGCTGTTGTTTTCTCTGATACTGGAGGGTTAATCTGTTTTAAATTATTTACAAATGTATTTGATGGATTCTCTCTGGCAACATTTTGGTCTGGATCTTGTTTTACTACATTTTGTTCAAAAATCGGTGTAGTCTTTTTAAAATTCCATGAGGGTTCAGATGGCGTTATTGGAATTTCAACTATTTTGGTGGACTGGGCCGAATCTCGTCCCTGAGTATGCAGGGAAAATACTAAAATTGAACAAAAACATCTTGAACATTTGATATTCTATTCATTATAACGTATTTATAATGTGATATTTCATTTAGACCGTTCATTAGAAGACGACAACGATTTTTGGCAAACATGGTTTGTCAAGAAAATTTTAATTAACTCCTGTCATTATCTAATACATAACCTGAAAATAAATGCATAATATCGATCGTGCATGGAATGTTTATGTTTTATGAAAAAGTTTGTCATAGTTTGATTTACTGTGGTTTACCCTTTAGGTCTTTTAAATTAAATGCCGTGCTTAATCGTCCGATATGACTTCCTGTGGAGCAATAAGTGTGATCTGAGGTGACGTTTCCAACAGAACACCCCAGGATAGCTGTCCGTGTCCAATGTCCCATCCCTCTTATCCCGATGGCTATATAACCCTAACTTTCTTTTTATAGCCTTTACAACTTATGAATCGACCGATCTAACTAGTTGCCAATCCTTCTTTCATTTGTGATTTTTCAGGTTTTCTCATTATATCTTGTCTAACACTACCTCGTTTCTTTCTAACCTTTTGTTTTGCAAAGAGCAGTTTAAGTTAGAATAAGAATAACTTGGACAGACCCTCCAAACAGAGGTATTAAACCACCAACAATCTAGTATTTGATCCTAATACTAGTGCTGATTCTCTGTCATATCATATCCATTTGCAAAATTACCAGGTAAGGTAGAATACAACAGTGATTTGCAATATTATTTACTTTAAATTTATTTAAAAATCATTGTGCTTATGTTTGATTCAAAATACTTGCCTTCGGCCTACTCAAATGTAACATTTAATTAAGTCAATATTAAATTAAAGGCCACCTAGGAAGTATATAAAACGTTCTTTATTCTCGGTGGTCTTCAGCTAGTTATTTTAAGCTGATACATTTAAACACAAAATAGAAAGCAAAATCTAGTTGTTCGTATACTGGTTTAATTTTGTAACTTTTAGTTCTCGTTTGGTACCTGTGGTTTACAGCAACGGTTGCATCTCGAAGGAAAAATAGCTACTTATTAATGTAAACGTCAATCAAATGAACCTTCGTTCATATGCGCAAAATAGTCTATTTCTGCTCTTTCCTGCTTCATATATGCACTAAAGCTTGTCTCGTTTCTCAAACGCTCCACCATTCCTTCACCTTTCATAAATATGACTCATACTGTCTAATCCTTTGTGTAGTTGTCGTTTAATTTTCATCTCACGAGAACTAAGGCAACCAAACTTTGAAGAAGAGAAAATCTTTTTTGTTTTCTCTTAGGCTAATATTTGTTATGGTATGCTAATTTTCCAGCAGCAAACATTAACCTGCCAAATCCCATCAGAGGCATATGTTCAAAATCTCTCAAAATTCGATACGTTAGATTGTTATCCATTTGTTAACCCTCAGCATAGGCTCTAAGCGAATTCTGGAGAACCAAATGTTTTAATAAGCATCCCACTTAAAATGGACATCTGCTATAATTGGTCTCTTGCTCCTCTACTTCTCTGTATTTGACACATATATTAACTCGTGATGAAGATTGTGTTATACTTTGTAACACTTTAAGTTCATTTCACAACAAAGCAATCACATACGTCATTCTAAGAGTGGTAGAACTCAGTAATTTGAAACCCAAATTTCTGTTTCATTTACGGATATACATTAGCCGATTCATTAAATGGTAAGTTGACATCCATGATCTAGTCTCCAGGTGACCGACAAATCACCCAGACGAAATCAATATTGGCTGCCCTCAAAAATGTCAGATTTCAGCTATTTTTTGTACAGGCTGTTAGAAAAAGGTCAGCCTGAGGCTTTGATTGAGCAAAGTTGTCATTTTTACATCCGCATAGCCAAAGGTTATGGGATCGATCCTCAATGATGCCATCTCAGTGACGCAAACAATAAACGGCTCTGATTATTTCTGGCCTAAAAGAGGGATACAGAATTCACGTCTCCAGGACACTTCTAACTTAATAAAGTCAACGGTTATTAAATTTTCCCTCAAAGTTTTAGGAAATAAAATTATGTTTGCATTATAATTTCTACTCAATCTATAAGGATCACAGAAGCATAAGTCACAAGATTCTCATGATCATTCTCATAAACTTACCGAAAAACTCCTCGGGACGAATTGGTATTTCGGATACACTGCTGATTTGCCTCCTTTTGTCGGTTAGAATGAATCTTGCATGTCCTTCAGTGATCTCAAGTTTTGGAGCCGACTGGTCGGCCTTTGAGGGGACCATTTTGATGGCGACTGTATCAGATCCCAAATTAGTGGTAGACCTAGTCTCTTGACATTGGATTGTGTATCGATCCAGGAGATATATTAGATCAGTATTTATGCTGGTGCAAAATGTTTCTTCTCCTTCTTTACTGACGAGTAAGATGTGTATAGCACCTACAAGATAACGAGATTTAAGACTATTAACAATTCCTCGACAAAGATAAAATCGACTATATCATATGTATTATCACCTATTTTCACCTAATTTAACGTCTTGTATCTTTACTGTTCATTCGCTATTTTTTCAGTAAATTTATCCAATCTTCAATTAAATTTTTTAAAATATGAATTTTTTACCCATTACAGAACAAAGTCCATTTCCACTGGCATGAAGTTGTGTCAATTAATAAGAAATATTTATATTAAACTTGGAGCTTCCTCGTGGCAACGAATCGATTTTACTCTGAGTTGTGATTTCTTTGTACTCCTCCGTATATAATTTATCCTTCTGTCTACAAAATGCTTCCTGATTATCTTGTTATTCAACAAACATAGTTGGTTTTGTTCTATATCTTAGTCACTTTGTTACCTGCTGTCACTTATTCTTCATTTCCACTCAGCATAAATCTCGTTCGTCATTTCTAATGGTAGTTGAGCTAGTAAACTTCGGAATGACTTTATTTGTTTTTCTTTCGTGATTTCTAAGCCACAATCACCCTCAAAATATTCAACTTCCCTAAATTTATGGTAAGCCTCGCACTACGGTATTAACGAAATATGAAATAGCTTAAATCCAAACAAAACATCATATTGCATTAATTCTGAATCATTTGTATTTATTATGATTCAATGTAATTTTAAATACTTACCACACGATTCTGCTTCACAAAGAATGCGTCCTTTGAATTTTAACGAAAAGAAGATTTTCTGCATCTGGGGGTTCAAGACCTGGAGCTTTGCATCTTCCAATTTCCAAATGATTGTTCCTGGTGTCAAATATGCTGCATCTTCAGCCTGCCGAATCAATGGAAATACTTGACCTAAAGATAATGAAAACGGAGTTTATCTGTTGAAAAATAATCCGGATTCTAATAGCTCCTGTTTGTTTAATGCTACATCATGCTTTTTGTTGTGAATGATTTATATTCATTTTAGTGCAGCAATGCGTGGACCCTCCGCTGTTACCAAGACCACTGCATTAATTGAAATTTTGAATAAAGTTTGCCTGAGATTTGAGTACTAATGATTTTGTCTTATCGTAACTGCGTGTAGCCAAAATACAAATTACGAATACATTAAAATATTAATAATGTGATAATTTGGGTTCAATGATGCACTCAGACATTGGGTCAGTTTAGTGAAGAAGACGCTGCCGTTTGATTGAATTTATTTTACTCTCATGTAAAATTGATATTTTTTTCAGTAAATTGGTCCCTAAGAAGTATCTATCAACAAATGCAGAAATTATTAGAATAGAGCAATTCTATAAAAAATGACAACCACCAGTTGCTTTCCAACATGACTTTTATTAAGAGGAAAAGCGTCATGGAGAATGGTGAGAAATGGAATTCCGACAAGATTTAATCAGTGCGATGACAATTCAATTTGTGGTTATGGTCATAGTGCAGAATATCTATTGGGAATTTACTCAGGAATACTTAACTTTAGATATGACATTTTTAAAATTAAAATCCCTCTTATCTCCCTACTATTGCAATTTTCAAATTTTAAAAACTCCTCAAATTTAGTGTAACCTTGACTAATTGTCTAATATCAAACCTCTATCTCTTGAATTTCTTCCTTAAATATAATAGCGGCAGAATTCATTGTATATCATTATCTACTTAGATTAATTAAAGTTAGGGTATATAATAGTTAAAGCGTGCTTTGGCCTTCATATCCTGATGTTTTAGTTAATCGTTTCTTTTTCTATTAATCATCAATGCATTTGGTAGCGAGAACATCTACTGAACATGCCTTGTTCGTAACAAAATCACTTCGCACTGTGTGACGTACCAGGCGTAGTATTCAAATATGATTGACGGAAATGAATAACAATTTAAGATATATTAAAATTACTATTTGGAGTTGTATAATTCTAAGATATGCTGACTGTCTAAAATTATTTTCACTTTTGATATTTAAAACTTCACTGTGGGGACTGAATGATTCATATTTAATGCATCAATTAGTCATACAAAAAACCACGCTTTTTACACACTTAGTAACACGTTCGAATTCTAATCAAGACAAACGCAAAAGGTCACAATTGTTAGGTTAGCAAACAAGGGCACAACTTAAGGACAGGTTATACTCTCAGTTAAATATCCCTGAACTTAACATTCTATCTTATTAATTATATTTTCTATTGAAAATTCGAGAGTATTCACCATTTAATACAATTCTTTTTTTCATTTTTTCATTTTATTAATTTATCAAATCACAACGTTTTTTGGTTGTATAATGTGTATTAAATATTTGATTTCTTTAAATTCATTAGATTTCCCTTGAGAATGATTAAAATTCTGCCCAAGAGTAGCATAACTTTAATGATTGCTTAAATACCAACCACGATTGCATTCATTTTGTTCAAGATGACACCATTTTCCACAATTGATTGGCTGAGTCAAATCCCCCTGATCAACATCGACGTTGTCTCGACTGGTGATGCTCTCTGGTCCACGGAACAAGCGGCAATCACCAGATCGTCCACGTCGGGACTCTTTGGTGAATGCCAGGCCTTGGCATGATGGAGTATCAGTACAAGATTCACGACACTGTTCCAGAGAGACGTGGCGCTCGTAACGAAATTCATCACCTTGAGCTTTGGAACTAAGTTTTGGATCGACCATTCGGAAACAAGTATCTTCAGCTGGAGTTTAAGGAGAAAAGACAGAAATAATTTTGAATGGAGGAAAACTTTTGTTTTAATGCTATTAGAGCTAAGGGAAAATTTTTACAGTATTTATGAAAGATTCGATTGTTTGAAGTTGTCATGTTTAAATATTTTTGACTGATCTAATTTAAGTATTAATTTAATCATAAAAATAATATGTTTTATTTCAATAAAATGAAAAAACCTTTGTCACAAAAATGCATCGATCTTGGAATACTCTAGTCTTATCCAATATCTTATTGATAAATAATATATTTAATATTAAGATAAAAAAATAAAACGAATAATTATTCCAATTATAACATAGAAGGTGAAAATTTTATTCGATGTTTATGTTTATATGAAAATTTTCCCATTTATTAAAGCAGATTTGTAATATATGAAATTTCAAATAGTCATAAAACTTTAGAAAATGCGAAGGTTGATGCTTCGTCGTAATCAGTCCAATTGATTCTAAAGTCATGCCAAAATTCTATTCAAGAAAGAAGTAAATAACATTTAATATTAAATTTACTGAGCAAAGAAAATAAAATGAAGCAGTTTCTATCTTGACAGCCGACAAAATGAATGTTATATCGTTCGATACTTTTAACCACCTTCTGCATCAATAAAGATGAACTTACGTGATTAAGAGAGGGAGATTTGTTTAACACTGGGAAAAAAACTTTATTACACCTTACTTAATTTTTTGGCATATTCATCCTTAGCAAAAAAGTAATACTTTTCTAAAGCAAAGAAAACGACCAGCAGAATAGGAGAATGAGGCCGGTTATTACCTGGTATATTTTGTGCATGTATCACATTCAGTTATGTGGACATTTATCTTTAATGTGGAAACATTCCTTTAGTTAGTTTTTCACACAAATGACAAATCACACGGAAAGTTGCCGTCAATACGCGATTACTCCAAGTTCAGTTGGATGTGACATCGAATAACATCATTATTTCCTAATTAAATATTATATGTAACATTTTGTTTTATTTATGAATAAAGGATATTCACCATTTCTTAACCAAATATATGCTGTTTTGAAATTGATAGAAGTAGAAGTGATTAAAATGGCTACGCTTGGTGGTTTGTTATTCGATGGATTATAATCGTTTTCACTGAAAAATTTAATTGAAACTTAGAGAAGGATCTTACATCACTATTGAAAATTTTAAATGGACTCAAAATAGCGCTGGTACCAAATGAAGTTAATATTTTAATCTGGCTGAGCTAGTCATAGAAATATCCTTTTTAAGTCTATTAATCTTATCAGTTAGCATAATAACAATACAATATTTGCAGTGGGTCTGTGGTTTACTGGACGACCGAAGAGAGAGGCGAGAGGAAGGAAAGGTTGATAATAAGAGGGGCGCAGGATACGTCCCAACGAAGTGAATTTGAAGTCATTTAAAGTGAAATAGATGGTCAATCAATTAAATCTAGTTTATGTAACCTAGATGTGACAACTAGGTCAAGCATATGTCTGAGCCGTCACACTGTGCGTGCTACAAGCTTAGACACATTGCACAACTATATTAACTCTTCTTGTAGAATCCAAACTAATATTTTTTTAAAAACATGAGTCTCAAACCATCAAACAAAGTGGAACTGTATATTTTAAATGTCCCCACCCAACAATTTATATGGAGATTTACGTTATATTTACGGAAATCAGCACTCACTGGAGGAGAAGAGCAAAGTATGTTAAGATTACTCTAGAACTCAAATTGTGATTAGCACCCTTTGATTTATAGTATTTGAGTAGGCTAAATTAATTTAGACCTTATTTTCATAGGTTTGAGAGGATTATTTTAATCTTTTTTTGTATTTCTTAATGTCGTGCATTTCATAAACCACTTTTAAATCTTTTATTAACAAAAGAAAGAATGGAGCTCAAATCGTTCAAGTTTATTACGCTCAGTGACTTTACCTCCGTTTTTACATTTACTG
Organism: Hymenolepis diminuta; assembly: GCA_900708905.1. NCBI lineage: Eukaryota > Metazoa > Platyhelminthes > Cestoda > Cyclophyllidea > Hymenolepididae > Hymenolepis > Hymenolepis diminuta. The sequence goes on along the minus strand of CAADRB010000015.1, from coordinate 1,947,256 downwards.
AAAGACTATTTGAAACAATTTAGACGTGAAGCTAATTTTAACCAGATCTGAATCAACGCATCCTCAACTATGAACACAATTCTGAGATGACTTGCATTAACGTTCAGTTCAAAAAACATTCACCCACGCGATTATTGTGTTTGATCTCAATTGTGACCTCTCTCCATTTAAATTTACCTTGTTACGTGATCCAACATCGACCTAATACACATATACGTTTGCTTATACATCTTCATTGAATCGCCAATCAACGTCTCCCACTTTTCTAATACCCCTCTTTGTTCTAGGTTTTATTTCTCTTATTGAGCAGTACTTAACTCGTATATTCATCATAATTTAAAAGCATTCGAAGCACATATGAAAGAACAATGAATATAGATAAGGTCAGTCTAACTGTGGAATCTAATTGACTTGGACCTAATAAAAAATAAATATCTCTCAATTGTGAGTAGCTTTATTGTTTCCTAAAAAAGCAAAGAATATGCGAGGTTGTTCGACAACAAACCTAACATAAAATCTGTTCTTTTTTCTTCGTTTTCATTTATGAGCAACTTTTTAACGGAAGATGGTAATAATTCATCATAAACATCACTAAATACGAATTGGACAAACTCTGAGTACCCATGAATGCTCCCTGGTGCGGTGAAAAAGGACAATTCTTTAGCTAAAAGTAAATTCATAAATATCAATTTAGGAACCGATAAGCGACACATTTTCTCTAATATTCTAGGCTAACTGTCCCTTCTTCTTTTTGGATTACTTTGCAGATCTTAAGTGAGTGGAGGATTTAGAGAAAGAGGCTTCCGAGAAAACTGATACTCAAAGCAAAGTTCTCTCTGATTTAGCCATCTCTCCAGAACACGAAATCGCCATAATTCCTCTTGACATTGAGAAATTTCCTCTCTCAATATTGACTGGTTAGTTCTATATACAATTCTTGTGCTCCCTTATGTTCAAGGTGTTCTCTTATTTGACAACAGTCTGTGACACCAACTCATTTTTCAAATATAGAATTCCATAATGCCTACCTTTCATTTTTTAGCTGGAATGATTATTTAACTCATTGAATACGCATCAGTGACGTGTTCAAACCCATGCCAATTTTTTGTATTCAATGCTTGTTTCGTACCCACCGAGAAAATGCGTTTTGAAGTGGTTGTTTTGGAAAGAGAAAATTTTTCCCGTCGTCGTTCCGCTTAGAGACTGGGATTCTATTATCCATCCTGCCGACCGGTAAATTTTTCTTTCTAGTCACTAGCTAAATGACGATAACTGATGTGTACATTATTTCTAGGCTTATTGTGCAATTCGGTTGTCAAAAACAATTAAGAAATAAAGCTGTTTGAGAAAATGGTTGTGGAAATGCTGGACAGTGTTTGATGGAGGATTAGTGGACCCAAATAAATGCTAGCACTACCGGTAGTAAGGAGTTTATGAAATTAACAGTTCGTTGGTGGTGTATCCTTGATGAAATGACCTTTTGATAAATTTAACTGAATTATTTTCGAATTAGTTCATTTCATTAACTTAGATTCTTTATTTGATTTGTTTTAGTAAAATACGGATGGAATTTATCTAGATTACTGAATGAACTGAAATCTGAATAATTTTTGCCGAATATTTCCCGATTTCTCCATATCGTTTCAACTCTTAATACAGACATTTGGGTCCACATTGTACGAGGTAATTAAATTGCTTTTAAACCACAGAAATATTAACAATTCAATGTCTATTAATTCTCCATTATACATTAAGAATACTGGAACACCAATCGTCTTACTTAATAACGGCTCATTTGAACCGTCTGACATTTAACTGAGTCGCCCTTTGTAAAACTTGCTCTAGGTGCTTTAGTAATACGTTAGATGCGTGAAACCTTATGAGCTCTGCCATGCGTCAGTTGTTTGTTCTAAGTGGATACAAGTATAATAAAGTGACACAGTCAATTTGATTGATCTTTTTTCAATCCGATAAAACATGTCGGAATTTGCAAATCCATAGTTACAACATGAAGTGAGAAATGCATTAATCGAAATCATTTGCGAAACAGATATTTAGAGTTTAAATGCAGCCCGTACTAAACCATCAGGATGAAAAAATCTTGCAATTAACAATGATCGTACCATGCCAAAAGTTCATATTTCATTTTGCATATTATGGCCTTATGTTCAAAATTAAATTCTTATTGTTATTTGTTAACACTACTGACACTATCTATTTTCATAATTCTAAGTTTATGTGAAAGGAACTTTCAAATATAAATAATCATTTTTCGATTGAATATCGGCTATTAAGGATGACTGCGATTGTCTTTATTTTTAACTTACATAGCACCGTATTCAGAACAAATTCACAACTTATTCTTTTCGGAATTTTTCCTAAGTACAACCTTTATTTGCCACACTTCTTTTCAAGAGTGTTAACGAAATTTTTGAAAAAAATATATATTAACTTTTATGTAAGCCATAAATATAACACTAAGATTCCTAAGATGTAAAACTTATTATCAGTAATATTCGCATCAGAAAATAGACTGCAACAGTTTAAAGATCTGAATATTTGTGGAAAACGTAACATTTTAAAAACCAAGGAGATCAATTTTTAGTAACTTCAATAACTTCAAATGTTTAAAATCACTAATTTCTCAGCATATCAATTCCTTTAAATGTCGAGAATTTAACTTGAGTGAATTCAGATTACAAAGATCTGTTAAATTAATAGTTTTAACTACTTCATCCCGTCTAAATTAAAACTGTAAACTGTAGAACATCAATTGATTAAAAGAAACGAATATAAAGTGAACATCGTAGATTTGCATTTGCAAAAACTTAAGGGACAAATCAGAAAATATGAATTTTGGAAAGCAAACTGCCTATTGAATGAATATTTTACAACTTCAGTTCAAAAATCAAATAACGCAAGGACCTTTGACACCTTAAAGTTGCTCTCTGTACATTTTAATCCTCTCCTCTCTACTATCAGTTGCACTTATGTTATCTGATGACAGTTGCTACTCACAATTATAAATTGCAGGTTTTTTAGTTATCTTGTGGGCAACAATAAAAATAATTTAAGAGTAATTAAGGTTTTAATTCTAAGAATGCCTATAACTTTCCTAAATGATTCAAAACTTGATAGCGTAATTTTTAGACGATTTTAAAAGTATTTTGTGAGATTAATTTCGCAAAAACTGCCAATCTGTCTTCTGAAACAACTTGCAGAACTTTTGCATATATTGCCTTATGTAAGATTAAAAATTATTATTATTAACCATGATTTTATTAGTTTATGTCTTTCTAATTTAAAGCAGTAAAACCATAGTTGCCGTTTATTACATATATAAGTAAAACGATCATTGATCCTTTAAGGATTTTACATCCAATAACGGATTATCATTTTAAAGAATAAACATAAAACCCCTCCTTTATAGCAATAATTTAGTATAGGCTTTGAGATTTTTTAAATTAATAATCATAACTTCTTCCATATTAAATTTGATTAAGTCCTCCAGAAATTAGATAAAATTTTTTTTTCGAATTTTTTGCATTTCCCGCATCCGCCATCAATTATTTACTACTGAAATCCTTAATGGGCCTATAACGCACATTTCAAAATGTGAAAAATTTACGGTTTTGCAGAGGCTTAGCTAAAACCCAAATAAATGTATCTTTAAAGTATACAAAGCAGACAATTTTTAAGTATAAAATTAATTTGCATTACAAAATGCATAGGCATTAAATTTTTGGAATATTCGGTTGCGTTGTCAACTTTAGCGATCCAGCATGCAAGACTCTAAATTATCACATAAGACTATTCTGTTTTTTCAGCCTATGAAAGAAAAAAATGAAAAAAATTGGCAAGATTGACCATTGTAATTGAAAAAATCACAGTTGCTCATGAATCTCGGGAACAGGACTTGAAATTTGGATTTCGGAACGTAAACTTTACGCAAAGAAAACATTTCACAAAATATTTTCAAAAATCATATTGAGCAAGACTCTTTGATAGCTTTCAGTTACCCTCAATAACTTTTTGATTTACTCTCTTTAGCATTTATTGAATATATCAGTAGCCGATATTGGCGGTTATCTAAATGAAAAGGCGCAAAACTTTCTGCGTTATAGAAAAATGTGTTTTATAAAAGGTTAAAGTAAGTCAAAAACTTACTCTTGGTAAAATAAACGGCTAGAAGGCAAATAGAAAGAGGTTTTGGAGATTTTCGTCGCAGAATAAGCCATCGGCCTTCCACTGGATAGATACAATGAACGGTAGCTGATGACCCACCATGTTCATCCAAGGTGGCTTTACCGCACTCTTCATAAGAATCCCAGATCAAGCTACTCCCAGTCCTGTTGATATGTGCTGAAGTTCTCATGTAGGTTGCTACGAATACTTCAACATTGTCTGTTAGAATAATTAAGATATTGTTTTAGTATACATCACTTATCATTATCTTTAACCGTTGTATCTCGGATGGATCGGATTGTAATTTATCAAGCGGATATTGTCAACCAAAGCAATGGATGACTATTGTAAATATTTATTACAATGTGTACTAATGTTTGAAAACGATAATTAGCGTTACCATGTTTAGGAGGAATGTATATTTATACTACTAATTAGAAATACATTCCAGCTATTAAGCCTGTTATAATATCATATAATTATAAAGATTGATAAAAGGCTCTTTGTATAACCAACTTTTTGTAAATATGTCTTCATTAATATTCAAAATGACTTGCAGGTAAATTTAAAATCATCCCTGAAAATAATTTTGTACATACCGCGGCATTATTTTTTCTGTATAATAGGTGATAGCAACCTCTTACTTATTATCTGAGATGATGAGTTAGTGAAATGTATCGAGGAATTTAATTTTCAATAAATAGAATATTTCAGATGAACATTGGATGGTAACTTTGGCTGTGATCTTACCTATATCATTTTTAAAATAATTGGAAGTCAAAATTTTAGTTATTAATTAACAATTTAGGTTTCTCTTAAATATATCTTGTGTAAATTGATTGCTATGGGCCAAGGTTAATTGATTTATCGTTATTTTAGGTATGTAGGTCAGTTTTAAAGCGATCAATTTTAAACATTTGCAAATATGTCCTCGTAGGGTTAACTTAAGAAGTCCATAATTCCCCCCTCCTCCCCCCTCATTTAGTAGTATTTAAGCGTATCAGCTAAAATAAAACTTTAGTGAGATCTAGCCGTGAATGAACTCTAACAAACTCAGGTATGTTTAAATCCCCTCGCTACTTTTTCCTTTCTGCTCATGGCCCTAAGAGAATTCAAACAAATCTAAGTAAAGGAAATGAAAATTTAATTAAATAGGGATTTGAGCCCCAAATGATATCATAAAAATCAGGTATTGAAAAATTTTGACACAACAACGTGAATAACTCAGCGCTTTCAGAAGGAAGAAAGATTTTTGACTTTCGACTTTATGATATCCCCTTTTCGATCCACCTTCTAAACCTTAATGAAAAATGTCCTACTTCCCATATTTATTAATGCTATCCCTTGATTATTTTTTTAATATGTTTCATAGTCACAAATAAAATAATGAAAAACTCAAAGTTTTAAATTATATCTTAGAATTAAGTTGTAAACTTGTGTGATGCCAATTAAGCCATAGAGATGGATAATTTTCAGCCATTATTCATTATAACTGCATGAACTTAACATATAACAATGTGTTCAAATTTCTATTGCACCATGTTAGTTGTCGTTGTCGTGCTAATCTGGCTTATAGATACAGCAAGTATTGCAATTCTGAATAAGCATTGTCAAGGATAAAAACAAATATCTTACCCAATAAGTTAAGAATTTAGTGTGTTTAGGGAACTGTGCAAGAAAGGTATCAAATTTTGAAAATCGATATTAAAGAAGGCGGAAATCTATTGTGGGTTGAATAATTTCTTTTCCATGGAGACCCATTGATATGCAACAATAAAGCTGGTTTAGCATCAAATTACTTTACCCTATTATTTTTGGGGAACTGTGTTATGTCATTTATATTAATTTTATATTAATCTTTTCTGATTGTAAAATCAAAATACACCTGTTTATTCTTCATCAATTTAAGAAAAGATAACACAGTATAAGAAAAAATTATCATGACAATCTCGATTTAAATTTAATGTGAATTAATATTTATAGATACAAAGTTACATCAATAAAGGGAATTAAATTTAAAAAACTATCAGGTGGTTTATTGAAACAGACGAGGTTTCCAGTTGAAAATTTTAATAAAAATTTACAGTGGTGATCAAAAATACTTCATAATGTACTAAATTGTCTGCTAAGGGATAAATTTAAACGAATAATTCGCAGCATAGTTGCAATTGATCCGCATTTATACTATCATAATTTTATCTAACATCTACGTTAGGTGTTACAATGATTCATTAAGCCATTTTTATGCTGTATATAACGTTTCTGTTTTTTGCACAGATGACTTACTTCCACATGGCCCTAAAGCAATCTATTAATTTCTCCCATTACCTAATATTTACCTGCTGAGGTCCACTTTCCAACTTAATCTGATTTACACCCTTCTGTCAATAAAGATAATGTCTCCTTCGTGTTATTCTTCAATAAAACGTTTTGCAATCGACGTTCTTTTATGACAACCGAGTCCGTGCAGCTGGGGACGCCTCTAGCTAAGTTGGTTTTCTTAGTCTTAGGTTTGTCTTCCAAGCTCGTTTTTATTTGTAAAATTCATACAATTATAACATAAAAGTTTAAAATACAAATTAACCTCAATGCTTTCTTTGTAGTGAAATTAAAACAATATTCATCAAAATGTGTACAACGTGTAAGAATGTTCTATTAAATCTCCAAGATATTTAATTTTTACATAATTTTATGACAAAATTTGTGCCTTATGCCTTCAAGATTCAAAATAAACCGTAAACTTCAGAAATTCTTTTAATTTAAAATAGAAATGTTATTTTTTAATGAATTTATTCAAAATCTTTTTGCTAGAGGTGTCTCCATGAGTAGGTTATAGAGATTTTAAATGTAAAATTAGATAACAATAATTTTTAAGCCAAAATCACTCTTACATTTATTAGACTGATACCTACTGGGCTTAAAACAAAAGAGCGAAATTTACCGAAAAGCCAATAGAATAAGTATATTAATGATTGGGTCATTGTTTCATATAAGAGAATCTTTAAGTTTACAACGTCAGTTTTTTAGAAATCAGTTATTTAGATACAAATGTATTTCTCGGTTAAAATAAGTCAAATATGTATCAGCTGACACAAAGGGAGTATTATTACACTTGATTAATTAATAATACATTAGTCAAATATTTTTTATTTGAGATAATTTTGGGAGACCTGAAATGAAATCAACTACGTTAAAATTATCTAAGCTCTTCTCATTCTACCTACGTGTGGAAAAATTAACTGAAATCATATTAAGAGTCAATTAATTTTTCAAACGCACCGATGACTTCAAAAAATGGCGCAGTTTTGGGCTTTTAAAGTTGAGAATGCTTGTTATTTATAAATTTAGGTAAAAATGGACCATTTACATTAGGATAAAAGTGTGAAATACGAAATGAGAAATTAAATTATATAAAAATTCCATTGATATCCCGAATTTTATCAGTTTTTCCCTGATCCCACTTTTCATAGCTCTCACTTGATTTCACCTTCCACTAATTCACAATGAATTACAGATTTGAAGTTTTAAATAATAATATTAATAATAAATACGAGGTAATTGTATGCACTTAAATTACGGTAAGCTAAAATTTACAAGTAAATGGCTGAAGAAATGGTTTTTTTCAATTTCTAATGTAGGACTAGATTGTTATGAATGAAATTGACCAGATATAATCATTTAATTGTATATAGTGAAATAAACGTCCACATTACATAATAAAATTAACAAAGACATTAACTGGTAAAGGTCTTGAGCATTGAAAATTAACTCAAAATAAATGAGAGAAGCCTTTTTTGAGATATATATATTTATTAGAGTGATTAAATGAATAAGTGGATGGGGATAAGAAATTCAGAATTCTTACCAGAGTCGTAGTTTGGACCGGATGCTATATATACTTCAGTAATATTGGAAACAACAGATCCAAGATCTACTACAAACCAACTGAACATATCAGTATCAAAGGTATTCGGACTGGAGCGGAAGCACGTTGGTTGATCGTAATGTGCCTCCTCATCCGTAGCGAAGTTTGAAGAACTGCCTTCTTCGACAGAACTGGCAAACGTTCTGGCATTCTTTATATTCAGCAAAAGGAGCTCTGATAAAGTAAAAACAATTTATTTTAATTACAGTTCTAATAAAGATGCTAAATTGAAGGAGTTGGCAATTTTTATTAACAATGTTTTTTCAGAATAAAGATGAAAGTTCAAAATAAAGTACTAATTATTCTCCGATTCTTTTCATTTACTAGTTTTCATATAAATGTAAAACTAATTGTAGATTTCAAGAATCATTTTAAGTGAAAAATAAAATTGTTAGGAAATAAAATGCTTTAACTTAAAAAAATATTAAAATCAATAATTGTCATATTTCAAAAAGTCAAGGATAAAAAGCATTTATGAACAGTCTTTTTATTTAACTAATAAATTATAATTCACGATAAGTATATTTGTAAAATAACATTATTATCAATACCCAATATAGAATAATTAATTATATCATATCAATCTTGATTTCATGTTAATTAAACTTTCCAGGCAATTTTTCAAGTGCTTCAATATAAAAGTATGTTTAATATAAAAAAATATTTTAAACTATTCCCAAAATAATAATAATGTTCGTGGCTGATCTGAAGTTTAATAGAGTCTCAATATCCATTTTACCAGACGCGCAAATCAACGTTGAGGCAAAAATGATTAGTAGCAAGAAGAGCATTGAGGAAGACTTCATGTTGACGAGGCAAGATAGATGTGTCAACCCGCATAAAATTTGTAAATGTGCTTTCCGTGTTTCTTCTGCTGTGCTGATATATGGCCTTGGACATTCACCGCAAGCACCAATCATTGTACCAGTATGCGCACTCGGTAAAATCATTAACCCAGAATTCCAGGGAAGAAGAAATGAATGAATGATTGTTGGTGAAGTAGCGAAATCTCTTTTCTCAGGTATTGAATTTATCTTAGCGGTAAGCATCTAAACATTTAAGCATTTTTTTGGTTTTCAATATGAAGAATAATGTTTCTATCAGGACATTTAGGGGTTCTTATCTGTCTTGATATGATATTATTTTATAGAGAAATGTAAATTCGAGGTTGAAGTTGTAGAATATTATGAGATGCATTAATGTAATTTGCTAAAATTCTAGAGTGTCTTAATTACTAAATTTAAATTACACTAATTCAAGGACAAATCTCAAAGAAAGTGCGTAAAATAATACTAGTATCATTAAACCTCTGACGAAATTCGTAATAAAGTAAGGAATAGATTACTGAAATTTAGTATTTTTGAACTTTGCACTTAAGGAACCAAAGAATTTTTACATAACTACATGATTAAAATGGTGAAGAGTCACAAATCTCCTAAAGGGCCAAGAATAAAGCAAATTACGGCATTTTGATAATTCTTTCTTAATCCATCATCACAAATAACGAGGTAAGCCAGTTATGCGAATGTGTACATGCGGCATTTACCCACTTTCCAGATAAAAAAATTGTTCAGTTCATAAAATTACTGAAGGAAAAAAGTGTGTTGCTTGACTGTTTAAGTTTTAAAAAATTTTTGTGCGATTCTCTGCTATAACGGAAAAATTATTTTCTTCCACAAAGTTCTCTAAAGATTAGGACATTTAGTACGTCTAATAGACAATTTAAATTTTCTGATAACTTTGTCTTATATTTCAAATAAGAAACTTCCAGTGCCCTTTAAACATGCTTTTTTACTGAAAATGAAATTAAAAAATGAAATTTTTTTAATGAGAAAGCGTTCAAAGGCAATTTTTATAGGAAACCCACATTCAAATTATTTATTTACCACAGAAGGAACTGATAGAGTTGACAGCCCACATCGCTGGATGTACACCGATAACATCGACCGCAAGAACTCTGACGAAACAGATACAAGGGCGATCTGTGCGCTTCGATAAATAATTTTACAATTGAAAACTATATTCTCTGTTGTTGCTGCTTTTTTAAGATTATATATCAAAACGAGAGATATTTTTTAGATTTAACCCCGAAAATATAACAAAATATTCCTAAAGATTTAGAATCCTTTTGTGTACAGAACACAAAACATTTTCCATCAAAGAAATATTAAAATCGTATAAATGTTTGGGTTAACGAAATAGAAAATATGGTTTTCGCCAATATATTTTTTACGGAAATTTACCATGCAACCACTCTTATTTTTGCGCTGCCGAATGTGTATTTTTTGTATATAATTATTTGAAATTCAGAGATTCTCAATGAAATTATGAGAAAGTGTTAACATGCATAAGACTTTTGTTTCTACACATCAAAGGGAAGAGGCATAAATGTTTAATTTGTTTCCACAAGAATACCTTTAAATAAATGAGATCATTAATCTAAATCATGACTGTTTGAAAATGATACAAACAGTAGACACAGTAAATAGTCCATATACTGTCAATCACCGTTATTTCAATAAAGCCTAGATAACCCCTGCGTCAATCTTGCCCCATAAAACGTAGTATTTTACCAAAATTTGGTTATCATGATAATTTAGTTTCTTCATTTGGTATCCTTTTATCTAGTTAGTAAATGTGAGCTGTTAGAAAAAAATGAATAATTTTATCTAAGAAAATTGACTCAACAAGTTTTTCATTAATATTCCACAAAATTTGCATATTTGTAAAAATGTGCTAAATTGAAGAGTTGTTGTTTTACCAAATTTTGGAGTAAACCCTACCATTAAGGCAATCACCTGTCATGGCTTTTATAGGCTACGTCGGGGGGAGGAGGAGGGCGAGGTTAAGGGATAACTGAAATAGAGTGATAAAACTTCTAGATCATATATATATATATATATAGATTTTTTTATGTATTATGTTAATTTGCACCAAAAATACCTCTTCATGTTTTAAATGGTAAATTATAAATAAAATGTGAATAATAAATTTTCTCTATCCACGTGGAAAGCTATAAATTTCAGTTTGATAGGAAAAATGAAATCAATCCACACTAAAGAGAATTAAAATTTTACATTACTTTGAAAAGTTTGTCAGTTAGAATTTATTGAGGCTTCTGGTTTGAGTGCAGTTTCTCATAGTTATATGTGCCAATAAAAATCGATTCTTATAGGAGGATAAAAGCGATCTCAAATCAATTTTGGATCCTAAGGTAATGCTTCCATTTATAGTTAATTACAAAATAGAAGTTAAAAAGTTTATTCTTGGAAAAAAGAATAAAAGATCATTAAAGTCAAACATTACATTTCATAGTGTTTACATTTACCAAATTTTTTAAATCAAACTCATTTTTATTAATTTTTTTGAGTTCTTAATGTGATAAGAATGAGTGAGTGCCAGCAGATCATGCTATCATCAACTTCACTTTGTGGACCAAAAAATGAAAAAAAACACAATATTTTTCAATGCATATCTTGTTAGATGATCACATTGAAAGCCATTTAACTGATCATCCAATTTTATATTAGTCAGTTTCCTTAAACTGGGATAAAAATAAGGAAAATATTTTGTTTCTCTTACTTTCAATTAAAAAAAATAACTAAACTATCAGTACTATTAAAGTGATAGATTTCCCACTTGTGAGTATGTACTCGTGGGCTGATTTAGAATGTCTTGCGCAAATCTGTTTCTTACTACATTAGATTAAATGAGTTTCTAGCGCGATAAGTTTCGATGCTTCCTAAACGATCAATCCACAACAACCAACTTTTAGCCAGTACTACTGGAAGTGTACTGTTGGAGCACGGATAATACTTGGTATCCATGTTCAAGAATGAAGAAAAGACATGCTGCAGTCATGAATCAGCGCTAATCAATTCTTACCAACCCGTTAAATACAATCGTCACGATAATTTTGTGCTCGTTTGAAGTCATGAAAATGTTTAAGAAGAACAACTATATAAATTTAATATTTCATTCTATTCCTCTTCTCTCAATCCTATGTATTTGCAAAATATATGGCTGGTTTCTTCATTCTAATTGCAACTTTGATCAAGACTTAACAAAAAATATTTTATTGATTTCAGCTAAGAATAAAATTGTCATTTATTTTCTTTTCAACAACTTTATTTTTTCCGGTTAAAGTATTATGCAAATAAAAATACTTAAGTAGAGAGTATTTTTAGCAATAACATGATAATGATAATTTAATCATTTCTCGGCTTGACATCAGACCGCCTGTTTCTGAAAAAATATTCAAAAGAACAATTCAGGAACGAAATACAAAATTGGATCATGATGCATTGAAAATAATTTTCTTACTATTTCATCATGGCCGAATATACGAATGTTGCTAAGTCGGAGGTGATAAGATCGAAAGCCATCAGTGAGGAATCATTGATTATGGGGTGATACTTGTGGACGCGGTTCATTTCAAAATTCTCCACTTCTGAACTGCATTATATTTAAGTAGTAAATGATATCAACTATTTGAGCTCAAACAGTTATGAGGATGTTCATGCTAGGAACCACATTTATAAATTGATATACCTTTTAATATATTTCTTCTATTTATCTGAACTGACATCTTGAGAATGTTTATAGTTAGGATTAGGGAAATACAACCGGTAAATGAGCAATATTTGAATTTCATCTACTCTTATAACTATACATTAAAGTATCAAGCCCCTTAATAATTTGGGAATAAAATTTAATACATTTTCTGTAGCGTCCGATATATATAACTATAGAAGTATATAGCTATAGGAGGTGCTAGTAACTTACTCGGCCTTTTAAGAATGTGACTACGCGCCCACTTCAAAACTCGGAGTGCTTAATTTCTTGAACGGAACACGTTATTTCCTTCAAAATTATCATATATTCTCAAATGATTTATATATCTTTAGAGTGTTTAACCACTTATATTAACCCAGATGGATTGTTATTAGGTTTCATTTTTCTTCAAAACTGTGATGTCTTATGGTCATTCCGACAATAGTATTTTAGAGTTATTTAAAATTTGTATGTAAGCACGAATAGACACTGCTCCAATGGAACGCGACCATCAACACATTTACTTTTCCACTCCAGTTTCTGTGCCCATTACCTATTCTATCCACCGTGGTCTTCTCCTTCCTGACTTCTTCAAATAATCGTGCTCTCTGCAAATATCTTCTCTCTAATCTGTTGTTGAAGCTACTTTGTAAAGTAAATAATAGTCCAAATTTATTTTTTGGACTTAAAAAAATTTTAATTCTTTAAATTTGCATGCGATAATCATATATAGTACAACAACTATAAATTAAACATCACTAGACAAGAGATAAAATAACATTATTAATTTTTCTAACAATATTTAGCCAAATACCAAATGCTTATTCTTGCCCTAAAGAGGAATGGATTTATCATGGTAAATGTATTTTTACTCGGTAAAAACCGGCACGGTAGTTTGATATTTACATCAGACCTGTAAATAATTTACCCTTTAATACTAATTTATTCAGAAAATATGATCTATTTGTAAGCAGTTTTATATGGTCCTGTTATTATTTATCACATCTGTGGAAAGAACTCTCGTGTTTTAATCTACAAAATCTGATTTTTAAGTGAGTTTAATTTAACCCAATGAAGCGGTATGCAGTCTTCCTATACCACTTCACTAATGCAAATTTTGTATTGAAAAACATGTAGACTGCGAAGCGTTTAATAGTACTTAGTATGAATAAATTTCAGTAAAAAATCCTTAGCAAAAGGATTTATTCCAGTATGCTCCTGCACAATAATTACATTACATGTCATTCACACTACGCTTTATTTCAAATCTTCCTGTTTCTGCATTAGGTAACTTAACACTGCCGTGGCATTTTTAATTATAACCACTATTGGAAACAATTATATGCACTCTGTTTACAAATGTACCATTTACATTTAATAAAATTAGATAATATTAATGTATTGGTCTGGCATTTGAAGATAAAATAGTGAACTTATTTTCAGTCTTAAAACTTCTGTAAAGGGGATAAAGTGCTTATGCAGCATGGAAAATTCAAAAATTTACTTATCTGAAAGAAAATTATTCCAAAATAGTTTGTTGCCTTCTTTTAGCAATACCACCTTTGTTTTTATCAGTGAAAGTAGGTCAGTCTGTATAATATAAACTTTTAGATGTCTAACCTGAAGACAAGACATTCATCAAACACTGCGACCTTTATCTCGACATTCATTTTGACTTCATTAAATAGCACTGGCGATACAGTTTCAACGTTTATATTAATCTTTTATCTTTAACTATTTTCAAACCCGTTACTGACATTTTAAAATGTATATCATCAAATATTTAATAAAATAGCGTTACTATTACTTATTTGTAGGTCTGCAATTGAAAAATGCAATATTTTCCTTGAAGTATTTTTAAATTTGAACAATCCCGAGCGTGAACATTTTTCTGCTACCTGATGCTCTTTCATTAATTTATGAAATTCAAGAATACTTCTGAAAACAACTATTATGAAAGCAATTTTAATTGTTCTTGAAAGCTAACATATTTTCCATGTTGTCAGCCTATCGCTATAAGAGCTGAGCATTAACTGGTTAAAAATTATCAAAAAACTCAACCTTAAGCGTTTTTGACTTTAAGATCAAAACCCCTAATTTACCTTCCATAGCCTTCTTAACCGATAGAGTGAAGCTATTCGCCTCAAGACCGAGGAGTATTTTTTGTGCGATTTTTTAATTCAAAGAACAGCAGCAATATGATCAGATAGTGATAATATATTAGCTAAAGTGCTTCAAAAATAGAGCTCATCTTGAGTGAAATTTGTTGCAATAGAATCATGCAGCATTTATATCATTGGATAGGAGAAATTAATTAAAGCGGCAAAACTGAACATCACACTTAAACAACCGGTCAATTAACATTGAAGCTCATGGATAACAACTTGATCAGTGATCCAGGAGTAAAGTTCTTAAATGTGAAGCATTAAACTGCTCATTGAATAAGTATTCTCTAAGCCCAATCCAAAAATCAAATAAATTATTTCTTTGGGTGCTCTTCCTTTGATCTCCTTCCTTATTCCTTATTGATCTTTAATTATTCCACTTCAATTCCTTTTCAGCAATTAAAAATTGTCTTGTATTTCTGTATTACCGTGGATCATATCAATTAATATAATAAAAATTAAAGTGCTATATTAAATAATTCCAGTTTCATAATCGTTTATCCCTAATAACCGAAAGGTTCGAGTCTCAAGTAGTCAACTCATATGATACAGTAGCAGTTGCTAACAATGAATAAAATTATTAACTTTACGAAAATGTGTTTATTGATTAAAATATTACTCAATAAATAAGACTCAGCTATCTCTAAAGTGTCTTACACTTGCTACATGTGGAGCCGTCTTTCAATACCATTTTCCCAAAAGCGTCATTTGAATATAAAAATTAGAATACAGCCTACATAACCAATTTTGGCCATCAAATAATTTAATATTATAAAATTGGTGTAAAGCTTTTATTAATTTGCAGGAAAATCAAAAGAGTTCAGGTGCTAACATCTTTTTGTTCCAAGGTTTCTGTGAAATTAACCTTTCAAGGATTTAAAAATAGAACATTCTTTCTATTGTTTTTTTGGAATTTGTTAACCAGCGTCTTGTCTAAAACATTTTACTTCAACCGCCTACAATTTGCAATTTGATCCTTATCACTATTTTGTCTTCATTTGTATTCGACAGCAACGTAGCTATAAAATATAGTTGCTGAGTTAAATTAATTCTAAATTGTTTTAGCATTAAATTGGAAATTTTTCACAATCTAACATGATCGAGGCATGTTATTTTGTTGAATTTTTGTTCCTTTAATATTCAATAGACGGTCTGATAAATTATTTCTCCACTTATTCAATGATGTAGTGTTGGATTTATTACGGTGAAATTAGTTACATAATAAGAATATTATTAATCATGAAAAAATTACCTATAAAGTTAAAAAACGAAATAATCCTGTGGATTGAAGTAAGTCCTCAAACACTGAGGTGCACAAAATTGACTTCAACAATGAATAAAAGAGAGAATATTAGATCCTCATCACTTACTACAGTGATATTGTTCACTAAGTCAAATTAAAAAGTTCCAAAATAAGAACTTTAGAGTTTTACCACTAGATAAAACAACGGATTTCGACCCAATTGAAAGTGAATATCTAAATTCTTCCCATCGCAATAAAGAGGTTAAAAATAGTTAAAAAAATTGAGACTGCGCGGAATTAAGCTGCGCAATATTTTTGATGTGGGTCATTATTTTATTCCTCGCGCCTAATCATGAAATGTAAATGCCAGAAAGTAACTATCGTGCATAGTTTGACTGGATGGATAACAGATTGTTAAAAGAAAATATTAAAATGCATCAGATTTTGTATTTTTCTAGGAAAATTGAAATTTGGAACATTTGGTTAATACAAATTAAAATATATCCATTGTGAGAAGGTGAAATAATCTACTCTTTTAGAATCCAAATAAAGTAAAACAATTGATAATTTGACTTTATTACCTGATTATAATGCCTTCTTGGGCAATTTTACTATCACCCACTCTTTTATGAACAAAATTTTGAAGGGAATTGCGCTATGACTTGGTTAATGATAATAAATGTTTATCGTTATCATTTATTTAATAAACACTGTTCAAAAATTGCACTTCCAGATCCTGACACTTCTGTAAATTTTTGATCTCTTTTCAGAAAATTTTATTTTATTGAACCTCTCATTCAAGCAAACAATTTAGAGTATATGCTAATCATAATTTATTGCAGAACAACTCTCAGATAATTTTTTTCTATTCATTTTACCGCAAGTCTGCTCCCTATAATTGCTTATTTTCAAGTTGATTTTCCTTCTCTTCCTTTGACGGATTTTGTCCACTCAAAAATAATTATTTGCAAAACTCGAATTTTTTCCCAAGTTCTTTGGAAATGGAAACAAATTATGTTTACTATTTCGAATGCTTGTCGGATGGAGTCTGGCATTTGGTGATTTGATAGATCCCGCCAAATATGGGGTAGTGAGGTAGGTGCCTTTTCATCAGATGAGATTAAAATTAACATAAAAATAAGTTCTGTAAAACGAGAAATGCATAATTTTCTTTAGGAAAGCACTTAAGCATAAAGTCATAAAGAAAGCTATTTGATAATATACATGAATGTTTGAAATTAAGGAATAATGATTTAAAATGAAATTTCGATTTATCCGTGAAGGGTATTGTGAGCGTCTACCTTCTATTATAGAAAAAAATAAATCGGTATTTGAGTGGTTTAATAAAGTATTTTGATTTTCTATAAAAGTATGCTTAATCAACTTTCCAAATATAGAATTATTATCATCTAAAATCTACTTATCGCCTACAAGACTGAATATTCATAATTTTATTCATTTATGTAAGGAACGAAATTATTATATCATGCAGATCACTGCTAGATTCACAGCTGTGGTATTTAACGATACTACTAATAATAAAACATTCATTCTGAAACCGTATAAGACCTCATTTAATAATTTCTTGTTCTACATTATCATGATCTTATGCAAGGCAATAATTTCTCAACCATTTTTTTAATAGAATCTTCCAAATATGAGAAATATTGTAAGATTTTGGATTTCATTTGTAATAGAGATTATGTATGAGTAAATAATAAAGGCATATCAGTTCCAGATTCAGGAGGTTGTGTTTTATTGATTATAATAGATACCTCTTTTGTGTTGTAATCGTCCTTATATTCTTCTTAGTACATCAGAAATTTAAGTCTTAAGTACAGCTCCATCAGATCCACAAATGACCTCATTAGAGTTCAATAAAATGTGATTATTAATAAACAATGGGAGTACATTTTTTCAATTCCTTCAAAACGTGTTATAATATATGCGGAATCGAAACATTCAAGAAAAAAAGAATTCTAAATAAGTATTTTCTTGGAGGTCTTAGAAAATAAAACTCAAATGAATTTATTGGTCACAGGTTCAGTAAACCAGAATTAATTCTGGCGTAAATCTACTTGTCATTAAGTCCAAAAATGGCACGGTAGCTTATTTGAGATGCTCGAATGTTTGCGCTAATTGGATAGTGCATCAGTTCTATGATTGGTCAATAGCTTCTCTGATAGTGGAATTCTCTGAGTTGCTGAATAGCAGCGTGCATTTATTCTGTCATTCAAAATTCCATGAGGTTAGTCAAATTGAATATTGCCTTTATCCTAATAACTATCACTAAATAACTTATTTGTCAGAGATATTTTTATATAATTCTTCATCTAAGTAAAGTACTACAATTTTATATTTTGCCCAATTTTATTTATTGAATTATCAAGAATTAATAATTTTTATCCATTTTAAACGCAACTGATTTTTATGGAATCGCATTATAATATCATCTTGTTTCATCAAATTTTATAATATCACTTTACTCTCTCACTGAAATATATTTACAGTCTTTAGAAATATTACTATATTTTATTTTAGCAGTGTTTTCATGCACTTAATATTAAAGTTAGTAAACTACTGTAGGTAAGCTTTGCCATATATTGCGAAGTTTTGTTATTTACTGAAGAAATTTTGTTTAGCTTTATTTATAAAATATTTGTTGTTTGCAATGAAACATTTAAGTAAACTATTTAGTAATGTTTAAAAGGCATCAGGTTTTCTTTCTGTTTCTTAAATGGAAAATATTTTTTCTTTATTTTTATTAGGTCGGAATCATCAGTTTCTTGTGTCTCAATACTTACGTGAAGTTAAGGGAAAATTGGCCCAAGTATTTAGATTAAATGAACGTATAAAATCATGTGATCTATTCACTAATATAAGCCTATTTCATCATCTTTTGTAAAGAATTAAGGCCATATTATATCTCACAGTGTATTTAAGAGCAATTATACGCTGTTTTAATCGTACGAACTATTAGACAGCTTAATAACTAAGTCCCTCGGAATTATTATGTATTTTTAAACATTGTTCTTTAGTTTTCATCATTTTGATAAAAAATTTGTTATGAAAAATGTTAACATTTCATGCATTCTATTATATTTTAAGAATACTTCCCTAAAAATTAGGAAAAGTTTTAACGGTACTTGATTTGAATAGAGGAATGGCGTACTGGAGCTGTTTGTATGAGAAGTTGGCATGCCATTTCCCCTCTTGTTAGTAAGAACAAGCCAGTGTGATTAGACAGGCATAACATCTGATGTGTGAAAGATAGTTGAATGCTATACTACAAGAATAATTGTTATCCGAAAACACGATTTGGCATTTTCGGGAACATTTTGTAGTACGCTTTGCATACTTTTCATCATCTTTAAATTAGAAT
Source organism: Hymenolepis diminuta (assembly GCA_900708905.1). NCBI lineage: Eukaryota > Metazoa > Platyhelminthes > Cestoda > Cyclophyllidea > Hymenolepididae > Hymenolepis > Hymenolepis diminuta. Next base: position 1,927,802 of record CAADRB010000015.1, on the reverse strand, counting down.
CGTTTTAAGTTTAAAATAAGTTATAATTATTTTATTTGTGATGACAAATTCTCCATTTCCATTGAAAACAAATACAATTCTCTCTCGACAGCCGGACACGTTTTATATCCCTTTGATGCAGTTTTCTGTATTATATCAACAACTTCGTCATTGCTTAATTGAAAAAATAATAGTTTTATTCTGTTTTTCGCTATATGAATTAACAGTTAATAATTTTCTCCAATAACTGCAGAGAATCATTTTTAACAAGAAAACGAACGAATTTTTCCGTTAACGTAAGGGTAAAAGTAGCATATTTCGAATAAGGTTATGATTTCATAAAATTACATATTAATGACTCCCATAAGTTCTCTGCTCCAAAAAAACTATGAACACCATCATACTAGAAGTCCTCATACGGTTAAATACATTGAATTTCTAATTAATTATGATTAATATTTGCTCTCCACTTGTAACAAATATAATATCTGTGAGCAAATCTCTTTTTGCGTGGGCGTAGAATAGAGAAGAGAAGGGATATGTATCGTTTTTCCCTTCCCCTCCGCGCTACTGTTAACACGTAGGCTAGCACAGGCTTCCTCAGTTTCCAAAAATAGTTATGAGTGGAACAGCAGAATGGTTAACGAGGGAATGAGTTGGGTATAGCAGGAAAGTATCTGCACCACCATATAATGTTGCTGTTGTGAACTCGGCAAAATATCATTAGCCTTCCCTATTCCTCTTTGAGTCTTGACTTAAGTAAGGAGATGAAATAAATGAGCACTTTGTTATTGCCTTTCTTGCTATAGGTGAGAAATAATTACCTCTTTGTTGCTACCATAATAAAGTTAAAATTATTGTTGTCAAAAACATAAGGGTCAAAGTTATTATAATGTTCAATTAATTTCACTAGAATTTTCCTTCAAGATATGATTATGTCAAAAATTAATGATGTTTACAAATTCAATGCCTCCTTTTAATTTATGGCTGTTTCTGCACTTAAAACGGATGTTTATGTGTCTTTAAGTAAACTGTTTATTTTCCTATTTGAATTACCAAAAAGAAATATCCTGAAACCAATTTATTTAAAATCCATCAAATTTATAGTTTTTATATCCCTTTTAATATTTTTTCATGTAAATTTTTTCAAACGTTAAAATTAGCGCAGCATCTTATTTTTAGTAGTCTTTCAATAAAATATTGCATTTGGTGTGCCTCTTTTTATGCTTCGCTTAACTCCACATTTAAATGAATTTTGCAATTAAAACGATTAAACTCCGTGTGATTTAATTCAATCATAAAATCTTCAATAATTCCAAAAGTAAATAAATAAATTTTATTTAATGAGGGTTTGAAATACCTTTTTCTTTAAAAATCACTCTCTGCTGAAAGGTTTCACAGACAATGTTGAGTTATCAAACGTTCCATTCCGTATCAAAAAAATAATTAAAATTTTATTTGCATAATATATACTCTATGTGTTTATTTAACCTTCATCTGTCCATTAAGGCTGTGTGTTTATTGTATTTCATTTGTTCTAGTGAACTTTAGACATTTTTTGTTTGAGAATGTAACTTATTTTTATTTTAATAATAGATTTTTATCTTTTATTTTAGCGATGGCGCCAATTCCAACTGATACTACTTATCATCTCCCACAAGCGGCAATTGTTGGTTTATCTTTCTTCGTTGCAGTTTGTGTTTTGAGTTTCTTAGCTTCGGCTTACATAGTACTACGTCAGAAGTTTGCCCCGAAGAATAAAGTCAATAGATCAATGCGCCGATTTTCTTATGATAGCTTTGACTCCCAAACCGCAGCTCCATCTATTCTTCTAGACGAACAGTTCGTCCAACCTCCCAGTTCAAGCCGCCGTTCTATCACAAATCTCTCTCCAATACATGAGATTCATTCGGAAGGTCTAAGGATTCCAGATCTTTTCCTACGTCGACACTCTGCTCCCAAGGCCTTTCAGAATTTCCGAAGATCCAGTGAAAAACGCTTTCCTCATCGACCGGTTAACAGCTGCATTCAGTTTTCCCTCTCTTATGCTGATTGTCCCACTCTTCATCTTTCTATTAATTACATTCATACTGTGGAACTTCTGAGAATAGTTGTAGATAAAGTAACCGGTCTATCGAAAGGAGACCCCACTCCAAAGATTTATACTCTCAGGTTTCGAGTAATTCCCAGGTCACCAACAAGTGCTTATTTGAGTAAACCTTTAGTGACCCCTGCAGTAGCTGGATATCCAGAATTCGATCATCTGTTTGAATACGCAGTGAGCCTAAAACGACTGGAACAAGCAAGAATTGAAGCCACATTGTTTTCAAGACCTTGGTTCGACAGTATAGCTTTTGGGAGAAGATATACGGTCGGAGCAATTCCTTATACCACAACTGGAACTTTTGGCAAAGCTGAAGTGAATCTTACAGAATTAATGAAGGAGTACTCAGTTGTTGGAAAGGCGGAGCTTGTGCTTGACACCTCTCTATTGAAAAACAATCCAGAGGTGATGGAAAACGTGTCATTGCCACTGAATCTCACTGAAGATGAACCAGTAGAAATTGAGAGGAATGAAAAGAAATGAAATGTTTAACCTGCAAATGACAATGATTTCTTTTGAGTCCTCAACTCTTGCCCTACTCCCATTTTCACGCACCTATCACTCCGTGTTGAGCTGCGTTATCATCTTGACATATAATTTGAGACTTAAGACGCAAGCTGTTTTATCTCAAATGTCTATCGTTCTTAATTTCTGGGGAACTATTATTTGAAGCTAAGATTTTATGACAAAAAGTGTATTATAGGGAAAATAAAATTAATATTTTTTCTCTGTTTAAGATAATTCATTTATATAGCCTTCTAGATAATTCTATTCAAATGAAGTCAATGCTAACAATCAATTTAATTTTAATCAATAATCTCAAAGCTGATTTATCCTAATAGCCTATCGATTAGGTTTGACTATACAATAGATATCTCAAGGTCATTTGAGTTAATTATGTCTGTTTTATTGGATAAATGAGGTTATTTTGGTGGTTGGTAGGATTCGGCAGGTAAAATATTTTGGTCTAGGTACGGACCAAATAAAATCATTTTTGTTTTACGTCGCTATGATTATGCTAGAAATAACAATATCTTTTCCATTACAAATAAATCTCTTTAGGTTATTAAAGCTCATACAGAATAAACGGTGAAACTTGTTTTATATACTTTCAAAGCAAAATAAAGGAAAAATATTCCCTAGAGAATCACCCTTTTTGGTATACAAACATGTGTGCCGCTCGGCCTTAAGAATGAAAAGTGGATAAGGCAGATATGAATAAAATTACATTCGATTAGTCCTAGAAATCAGAAGAGTATTGAACAAAGCCATTCCGTTAAAGGTAAAATTCCTATTGTTTCTAACTAAGAACTACAAGATGCAAAGCTTTTTGTTAACGAATTCCAATTTACTCTCAATCAAAAAACTATGCAATTGATCAAAGAGTTATATTTTACAGTTTTTTTCAATGTATGATCCTTATGTGTGCTTGGTTTAATTAATAATAAAGATCTGTCAGGATCTTTTAAGCAGAAAAATATTTAATAAACACTTGTGACACTCAAATACGTACAAATGGAGTGAATGAGACTAGGTGAAGGCACACACTTTTAAAGGCAATCTAATTCGAAAAGCACCAAGAAATAAATAAAAGGGAAAAAGCAGTTGGATTCCATGGATAATATTATTATTAATATGTATCACATTACAAGACTGAACCAAGTGTGTCTACAAATATAATTTATCTTCAAAATTTGATTTTTAACCTTCCCTAATTTGTCAGTGTTTGGCCCCTTCTTATTTCTCTCATAATTCTAATGCTCTGTCTACGTGCAACTCTCTTTGCATACTTATCATTTGGAAAAGAAAAAAATTCAACATTTAGAGAGGGCTTATCTATTTTCTATTTGGCTCACGTGTCTGGTTTATCTGATTTTCACACATTCCAGAACTATTAGGATTTACTGGTTGTAGATTCATGCTGAATGTAGTTCACAAATCACGTAAACCCTAGAGTTATCACTTTTTATCCATGTTAAAGTGGTTCTATATATCTTCATATATCATTGAAAAGAAACGAAAATCCCATTTGAACTTTATTTGTGTATCCATTTTAATAATCAAAGGATTATCTTAAAAATTTGTATGATTTTTAAATTGGAAAATTATATTTTAATTAGTGAAAATTTAATGAACACGAAGCTAAAGGTCGCTTGAATATGATATATTCGCCATTCAACATTTGACAAATCTGAACAGAAATAAGTAGATATTATATTACTATCTGAAAAATTAAAGCTGCTTTCGAAAATTCGAATCATTTTGCGATTTAAGAATTCTATGCGGCTTAAATTAGGTCTATTTAATCTCCAAAATGCAAATTAATGTTTAAATGCTGTGATGTTGGGATTTTTCTTCTGATTTTTAGATTTGTTAAGCGTCCCTTTCGTACTCAAATATGCACATTTTCTCCGGAAGTATGTTATGTTTTTATTTTTCTTGTTTTTATTTTAAACTAACAGTTTTCTATTTATAGAAATTAAATCTAGTACTAAAATTAATAGCTGAAGGTCAACTCATCATCAGATCTATAACAACGAATATTGAAAAAACTGCCTTACGGCTTGACGACTGCACTCGGATGTCTGTCGTTCATCCCCAGACAAAGCGATGCGTTCTTGCGTTGATTCATTTCTTTACGCATCCGATCAATAAATTTCTATATCCTTAGGATATAATTAATAAGGGAAGTTAGTTGTACCTTCTAAGTTGTCATTTTAATCAGCAAAATTAGTTTCCCTTGTTAAACGGAACGGTCGTAACTATGTGTTAATAATATGAATATCTTGATTTCCTTGAAACGCATTTAGGATAACTGGTATTTCTTCTGTAATTTAGCTTAAATGCTGGTATCGTAATTTGCTCTCCGGCATTGTTTGTCAATTTTGCGTCTTTAGAGTGCTGTGACTAAATTTCGACAGCTGCGGATGACCGATAGGTGCAAGAGATTTAGAAAATGGAACACTCGCACTAGAATCAATCGATTAAGGTCACTGTTCTTCCATTAAAGAAATATTTATTGATATTTCACTTTATATGATATATCTACTACTATCTATTTGACATTCAATGACAGTATAATTGACGGTCTTTCCTAGCATTATTATAGGAATAATTTTGTGCATTCAGAAAAAATCAAATAAATCAAAAATGCAGTAAGGTGAATAAGAGAAGCCTTCATAAAAGAAATAAGAATTCAGTCTTTCCCTTTAAATCTTATCAGCTAAAAATATTAAAACTCGCTCAGCGTGACGATTGAAAGCCAGAAATATACTTCAAGAGATTTAAGGTCTATCTTTTCATCATTCTTTCACTTATTCATTTCTTGAAATTCATATCACCAGAACATTGGAGGTTTTTGGTAAAGTGAGTAGCATAAAACATCGAGAAGTTGTGGTAGATCTTTTAATCATTTTCTAATTTTAAGATGCACAAAAGAATGAGATAAGTGAGTACTAATAAACTGACTAAAATATAGTCGTGCAGGAAGCAAAGAATTACCTAATCAACCATGTAAATAGAAGAAAAACTCAAATTTTGACATTTTGTTGCAATTTTCCACTACAGTCAATTCTAAATATTTTTTACCTAATGTTAACTCATCATATCCTGCGATTATAATAATAAAACTGTCAATCAAAAAGGAGAAATTGTAAATTATTACCGTCTCTTTATGATAATTGCTCATTTTATTCAAAAGTACTTCCTTTGGCATCAGTTTTATATTTCTAAATAGTTATGCAAGCAAATATTTAACAGGAATAAAATATCCAAGTTTAAATTATTAAATAACTTTTAAGAAATAACTAGTATTGCAAAAATTTGATGCAAGTCAAAAAATATCATACAGTAAGTGGATAATAACCAGATAAAAATAGATAGATCGAGATTGCAGATTTCATGTCGATTCTTGATTGCTTCACTCCACAGGTGATGTTTTTTGAATAGGATATACAAAAAAAGTAATGAGGCTAACTTTTGCTTTTAATATTCACAACCGCCTAATGTACTCACCATCGATAAATAAACTTTGGACAGACTACTCCCGGTCGCTTACTAGTAATTCTATACTGGACCGGTGAATAAAGTTGTTATCTATCCAAAAGCCCTTTAGTCCTTAGGGAGTCAGGTGAGAATATAAAGATGTCACTATTAATTTTTACTGATAAGAATGAAAAACAACTACATTTGGCTGCCTCTTTTATTGAAAGTCGGGAACATTATTAAATTATTATTATCCATTCAACTTCTAACCAGGAAATTTAGACGATGTTTTGCCAGGAGATCAATCTAGTTGTTACTATTTGAAATAAAAAGAATACTGAGATACCCAGGATCAACATTTAAAATACATGACAGAAAGTGCCTTAGGGGAATTAGTTCATTGCAACTAGATATCTTTTTTTCTTCCAATGGTCTAGATGATATATTTGTGGTCAATAGATAGCATTTAAAGAATTTGATTTTTTACTTTTTATAATGCCAAACTTATGACACAATAATTGTTCGAAAGCCCAAGGAAGTATTTTCAAAGTTTGCCGTTAGTTTGAAAACTGTGTCAACATCCTATCCCCCTTCTATTATGTAAAACTGTGTCTTAGGTAAGTTAGTCAATGCCAAATCCCATAACTGATTAGGCTTAATGAAACATTACATTGATCGGATGGCACAGTAGCAGCAGGAATTTCAACTGGTATTTAATCTCGCGAATTTTTCTCTCTCTGCCCTTTTTCCACCCTAAATCTCTTTAGATCTTATCCATCATTTAGACCTTATTCCAGGGAAATTTTCAAAATCTTTTAGCTAAATTACTTGCAGACTTGAATCTAGACACGTCGGTTTCCAATCAGTGCAAGAATCTAACTATAATACCTTCACACCGTTAAATTAACTTTGCAGAAGTGATTTTAATTTAAAAATTACACTATTCATCTTTTAATTGAAATATCTTTTTGATCAAAAGACTTCCCAAATCCATAATAGATTTCTAAAATAATATATTTTTAAGTAGAACTTGAGTAAATTTTGCTTGTTACTAATGTAAAACTACAGTTATAGCTGACTCAGTGTCATTCAAATTTTGTTGAAAGAATGCTGATGAGATGCTTTGCCATCAAAAAATCATACTATTTTAGCAATGCCTATTTATAGGAATAAAAGTCTATTCTGTTTGACTGACGGCTTAGACCCAACACACCGCCGAATAGACTGTGATTTTGGACAGACTAAGTGTCAAGATATCAAGAGAAGCATGCAGTCGCATGCAGATAAGAATAACGGGCGACTCAGAAACTATCCACAGAATGCTAATCGTTCGTCTTGAGATGAAGCAAAAACTGCTGCTCTTAGTCGTGTTTGTCGGAAACCTGCTACCGGCGTTAAGAAAATGAGTTGACAGTAAGGCTAATGGGATTAAATCAGCTTATTGAATTTCGAGCCAGATGTCTATATTAGGAATATCGGGTCCCCTTTTATGAGTATTGCAGCATACAGGCCCTCGTGTCGCACCACATAATAAACTTTCTTTGAGATGCAGTGCCTTCAGCATGATTACCTTCTCTTGTCGTCAAGTATGTCTAGCTCATATATCTAATCAGAAGTAATTAGTACAGGACACTGCTCTTGATAAGACTACTTTTTTCTGGGCCTATCGTAACTTCTTTCCAGCGCGTGTTTTATCTTGTCACTCTGTAAGGTAATGTAGTGCTTGGTCTAAAAATTATTATAGTTTACGTCTTACTACTTGGAAAAAAATGCTAAAAATGTTTTGCTGCATTTAGTAAAAAATTACGGTACTGAACCGGCATTCCGTTAAAGTTCACATGAAATCCTTGTTCATTTAAATGATCATAATCTTTGTTATAGAACATTTGCCGTATAGAATTTAGCATGCATTGCCGTTACATTTAGTTATCCAAAAGTGCTGGATAGTCGTGATACTAGCTTTGCCAACCGATGTTATGTTTACGAAATTTATTATATCTTAACAATAACAAACTGAATAAATGGGGGGTCCTTGAGAATCAATGTGATTCTCATGCTCTTCTAAAACGCGTAATGTGTTCTAATTGATTGCCAATCGACAAGCAAATGGCGCAAAATCGTACAATTTCTACGTCGCATCTAAATTTGCACTGTCTAGCACAATTCGGATTATACTCCTTCAATACTGATACTCTTTCCATTGTCTCAACTTCCAGTACCACCTCCTACTTCCTTTTCCTCTCAATTTCATTCTTCCACGTTTGTCGAATAAATATTTATCCTAATTGAAGACAAATCTTCCCGTTTTGGAAAAAGTTGCGGTATCCTGGTGCCCTTTTGGAAGATCATGAGAATTTGAATAAGCTCTTAAAGAAGCTTTACTGTAATTTTATGCATTTGTAGTTCATTTCAACAAAGCTAGTGAAAGATCAATGAGCCTTTTAATTTTCATGTTAGACTAATTGTTCTCTCTTATGCCTTTTAGAAAACCAGCATCTGATATGCCTTAAATGATAGAAAAGGCTATATTTCTAACCAGGACAGTAGGTTTGAAAGTTAAATAGACGTATTTCGTCCTTTTCAACCCCTCTTTTTGATAAAATTCAGCTTGATAATAACAATTTAAACCATCAGTAAACAATTATCTTATGATATATAGCTTATGTGCCTTTTAGGTCTTGCGTTCTTAGGAAATTAATGTAATAGTTATCAGTTAGAAGAGGATAGATCATTAACTTTTATTCTCATAATTGCATTCTGCCCTGACTGAGCATCATCTATATTTATCCCCACAGTTAGTCGTACTCTTATACATTGCAGATTTAAAAAATTTCTTTTAAGCAACATTTTTATTCATTTAAAAACCAATCTTTTCATTTTGGGTAACAGGTATGATCTGCTCTTCTAGTAGATAATCGACGCTTAGATTTTCTAAGTAATTGCACTATTTACAAATATAAAGCGACCAAGCCCAAATGTCAGAACAAGTTACAAATTTGTACTATTAAGTCCTTTAATTTGCGCACGTTTTACAACCGTACTATAAGATCTATTTGAATGAGGTGAAATTAAAGAAACGCGAATTCGGAGGTGAAAGATAAGGAACTTTGAAGTAATAATCTTTGAAGGAATATTGCTTTCTTCTTTCCAACTGTAACTCACAGAATATAAAAAATAAAAAATGAATGAAAAGATTGCGTAGTCAGTTTGATGATAAAGGTATCAACGGTCATACTGGTTGTATAGTACTCAGCGTAACACTTTTAAGTTTGTAATTTTACTCCTGAGTTCCTGGATGAGTTCATGCCACTAAGACCAGATGGGCAAAATTACCAACTACCACATGGTCTTACATATCAAATGAAACTTTTCTAAATTTTTTAATAGATCTATCTAACACATATGAGCTATTAGTTAATAAAAATTCATAATCCTTTTCAACAATGAGTTCTAATTTTGCTGAAACACTTTTGAGGCTACATAATTGCATGGCTTATCTGATAGCTATAGTTCAAAAGCCATTAACACCCAGCTATTGTATGAACTGGCTAATTATAATTCACAAATCAGATTGTATGAGGTAAGTTTTGTAGGCAACTTTGAATACCTGCTAAAGCACATTTATATTCCTCTATGCATTAATCAGAATGAACATTAACTAATGGGAAATATTGTCTTACTTAGTTGCTCTATTGCCATTATCAGAAGAACAAAGGGTTATGTTTTTGAAAAGTTGAAACTCTAATTACGTCTGATACTGCTTTATTCAAAATTAAATTGTGTAATTTAAGTATTTTCACGTTCTATAAGCTGCTTCTTTAATATTATTGATCTAGAGCATAACTTGAATGTCTATACTATAAACGTTAACCATTATTAATTAGTATAAGGAGTCTGACACGGATCGAGAGTAAATAAGAAGTTTAAAGATCTTGTTTTTTGGACTGCAATCACTCAAAAACTCTCCCCGCCAGTCGATAAACAGGCCATGATCATTCCTTCGTTTTACTAACTTTATTCTACATTTCCATTCTCTTCATTCGGGATCTGGGAATGAATTATCTATGGACCCAAGAATATTTCATCAGATAAACTCCAAAACTCGCCAATACATTCTTTACAGAGATGAAAATAATACACAAATCACACTTAACAACAAATCGGACTTGAACCTCTCATTACATTCCTTCTTTAAAATTTTCCCCCTCTTCCATTCCCTGCTTTATTTTCTGGTGCTTGTGTGGTATAAAACTGCCGTTTTTTCGTCACTCGTTCCTTATGTAGGTGACCTGAAATCGAGATTATTTATATTTACCGCCGACTTCAGATTTTAACATGAACACACATGAACACATAAACACAGGAGGTACTTCGCATGTCACATAAGTACCGTTAAGAAATTGCTGTAAATAAAAGGTCAATGAAGAAGTAGAAATGTAGAAATGGAAGACAATGAATGTAAGATAAAATCATCTTGTAAATATTAAAAAATGCAAAAAATGACGGGTATTCTGTCCATTTGGTCTCCTTTGGTTTTTGGGTTATCTAGGCGGAAGCATAGTGTAGTCAATAGCTCCCCTCGTATGGGAGAGGCCGGGCAATCGTACTCTTAATCTTGAGCTGTAGTAAGTGGCGTCAATCCTTCATAAACTCGACAAGCAGTTTACTGAACGGCAACAAAACGCCATGTTGCATAATTATTCCCATGATCAACAATTAAATTACACTTTGATATTTTAAAGGGAGATGTTTTTCCTGTAATACTTTCCATATAGTTCAATATTTGTAACATTCGGTAGGGTGTTCCTGAAAAATATTAGCTACCAATCAATGAAAACGACTCATCCTGTGTTCCCCCTTGTAGTTTTTCACTAAATTTTCACGTCTCCATTTTATATTTCACACTTTGATCATGTCTGCAAAATAGTTTAAAACTCTGCGAAAGCTTTTTAAGATAGGAAGTCCAGACGACCATGCTTTCGATTATTATTTTTAAACAAATTTCCCTTTCGCCTTGGCTCTCACAGTTCTATAAAACTGCTGCGATTAGAGTAGGGGCTAACAGCAATTAAGCAGAACACCAGGGGTTGATCAGAGCAGGATGCATTGAACAAACCGCAGTACAGACTCCCAAGGGGAAGAGAGAATTGAGGGAAAGGAGAGAGCGAAGGAAGATGTATCTGACAAGCGATGTGTCTGTGTATGTATTGAGAGACTATTTACATTTGTCACTTGGATGAGGACTCGCGTGTGGACATAATTGTATGTGTGCTTTAATTGGACGGGACGGTTGTAGGAAAAGGAAGAGACAGTGTGGATAGGACTGGTTCTCAAACATAGCCGAGTCAGCGGTGCCTCTGCAACTAGCATCTGAGGTACACTTAGTTAGCTTTCCGACCGATGAGGATGAGGCACTTGAGGACACAGGATATTTATCCGTAGAGAGCCTGGGATCACAATAAGGTTGACAATTCCATACATCACTTTGAGGGCAAGATAATTAAATTTTGGTGGTTAGCGATGACGTTAGATAGATATTACGGAGATGATGGGATTCATCCTTCAAAACCAATAAAATTGTTGTAAATGTTTCTTATTTATCAATCGAATAATTATATTCTTTAGCTTCTTAGTGGAATTCTGAAATGTCAGAATCCATGAATGAAGTCTTGAGATACTCTCATAAAGTTGAAATAAAGTAACAGAGAGCAAACTTATCTATTCATGGGATAACTTGCCATATGTATACTGTGTATATAAAACTTTTTTTCAATTGAGACTGTCAAACTGCCTCTCTTTATCGACACGGCTGTCATAGTTCTACTTGGTAAAAATACCACCGGAGAAATTGCTTTTAAATGGTGATCGAATGTTGATAGTTTTCAGCTGCTGGTGGTATTTACGAAAAAATTTAAATGATAACTAAAAAACCCTAATGCGACGAAATTAGAGGAATATTCAAGTCAGTTTTGTTTGGCATGCCAGATGACTACTTTCCTATTACTAAAGTTGAAACTTTTATTACGATTGTCACAGATAAGTAATTATCTATTTTATAAGTCAAACAATGTAAACAGAAATCAACGTTTCGCATATAAAGCAGGAGAAAAAGCAAAAAAGGTGATTTTATTTTTACTTCAAATTTCAAATAATAAACTGTTTTTAGTTTTTTTAAGGACTCAAAACTTCATTATGGAGTCTGCGGCCCTGTATGAGTTATAGGCGATCGTTGTCATCGATCAAAGTATGTACATTCAAAAACTTCAACAATTGGTTTCCAAAAAACGCATTGTGGCGAAAACGAGGCCGCTCGTTGACCAACTTTACGACCTGAAAACTTACACCATCTACACATATTAGGTCCTTCTCTCCTTGTCGACTGTAACACCATCCTTACATCATTTCTATATTTAATAATATTCCGCATTATTACGAAGTTTCTCCAAAATTATGGAGAGATAAATGTAAATACGGCTAGAATTCATCTATACTTTATTGCACTACTGTGACATCCTTGTAAAGTTCATTTGTACTATCTCTTCGTTACGATTTGGCTTTATTCTTTGACAATAAAGCGGAACATTTTAAAGTGAGACTATTTCTATTAAACTTTGTGTCCTAAAATGTTAGCAAACGAAATATTGGGGATAATCACTGCTATTATAAGTGTATTTACTAATTGTTATGCTTTAAAATATCACTAGTAAGGCTCTGATTATTGGAATAAACACCCATACCGGTTCAAAAATAATAATAACCATGTGGGAGGTCCCCCAAATCATAAGAGCCCAGCCTAAGACTGAGCCAAGCTTTAATCAAAGTATAAAAAAATAATTTTTTTGCAAAAACTTCCAGATTGCTCAATTTAATAAAAGCTTACAGACTTTTAGTCGAACAAAGTTTTTTTCACATTTTTCATCGTTGTTTTAGTTATAAAACTTATAAAAGTTTGTTTCTAGTCCTCTGGATTTTACACTGAACAACGGAAAAAAAACCAACTTTAATGAGGTAGCACAATAGCTAATGTGTTGAAAATCTGTCTCCCCAGTCAATCATTGACAATTTTTAAGCGGGGGATGTAAATTATCTTCGTCGACTTGAGAATACATGATGCTAACACACATTTACACTTGGGCCTAATTATTTTTCAACGCTACCTATATTTCCTCGCGTTCTCGTTCATCATTATGCTCATTTATTACAAAATATATTGTGAAATAAGGAACAATTGAAGTTAGAGTGACGGTAAAGAGAGGGATTGAAGGGCATTTAGAAGAATCATACTCTATTTGAAGGCTGAATTCATCAAATTCTCTAATTTTCTGAATACGTGTATGAAACTATTTCCTAAGCATAGTGTGAGAGTAATCTAATTTCGTAGCTATTCTCTTTTCATATTTTGACTTCAAGTGTCTATTGAATCTTTTGTAGGTCATCAAGAAATCACAAAGAATTGATAACTCCGAGCGTTCAGATAAACATCTTTCGCTCAATTTTTGACGAGCCCATTTTCTTGGAATCTTTACTTCGGATCGTCTCCTCTAAAGCAGTCTGGGCAAAACATGAACTGTTGTGAATCGTATCTTAAGCACCTTTGTTGGTCATGTGAAATTATGCTTTCAACATTTGACGAAAATTTTTTTATTTTGATGTACACCTTCTTATATTGTCCACTTTATATCAAGGAAACGTCTATTTTATTTTAAAAGTTTGTTTGTTTAGCTAGAAACGTGTTATTTTAATTTTAATTCTATTTTAGTAGTGTAAGTTTAATGCATTTTATCGGAAATGGAAAAATATGTCCTAAAATATCGCAAGCATCTAGGGAGAAGTCTCAAGAGAAGTAAGCCCGAGGGTTTTAAATCTATATTTAACTGTTGGAAAAAAAGGCTTTTTTGAAATAAAATTTTAACAAATGAGCTTATGAATATAAAATTGTAGCAGCTAACTTATATCAGCAGAATTTCTTCTTTAACTAGATTACATTCTTCTGGTCAAGTTAGTTAAATTCGTCTCACCATGCGATCATGATTAGTATTTATTAAAATGTTTATTAACAAAAATCCTGGCACAACTTAATACAATTAAGAAATAATACTATTGTAATGGTATTTTATTGCTGAAACTACGGTATTTAGTCTTTTATTTAATTAAGGTTGCCTCTTACTATTAGGAAACTGCCCAAGAAGGTAGAGAAAGGAATATTCGTGTTGATATTACTGTTTTTCATACCTTTTAAGAAAGTATAATCGTTTTATGGAATGATGGTTTATGCCCGTGAGTTAATCAGTAATAAAAGTAGGTAAAGAGACTTAAAAGAGGAAGAGTTATCCGGTGAAAAGTGAATTCTGTTCAAATTTTGTAAAGGCGTCTAAAATTTCCGATTTTATTTATATTGAAAGACGTATTAACAGTTCTGATTTTTTTACCTCCTCGATTCAGCATTTGAGATTTTTCGAGTAGCATTTTGCCATAAGCAAGGTTTTACATATAAATAATTTTATTTCTTACATTGCTCTTTACTGATTTTGACTTAACTAATATCCTCGAAATAATATAGAGCTGTTAGAAGGGCGAATGAAATTGGACTTTGATTATTTATTTTTCTGTTCTAATAATGTGACATTCGCTGTTTATTACTTGTGACCATAAAAATAATCTAAGATTAACGCTGCTGTTTTGTCACATTTTGCACTTTATATTAGATGGCGGATTTACTTCTGAACAAGCTCATAAATTTTCATTGGATTTTTCATTGTCATTTGTGCTTATAAAATAATGGATCGAGTAAAATTGTCAAATTTTGAATAAAAACAAATTTACTAAAATAAAAATGCATGCATATTACAGGTATAATTTAAGTCGGATAAATAATAATGAGGCAAATGTGTACGAAGTTGGATGAGTTACATCACCTAATATCATAAACGAGTGTAGTACCATATTCGCATATTTTTCCACTCTCTTTGCATTAGCTTCAGTTCCTAATAATATTAAGAAACGATATGGATTTAATCAGTCAGTCGATAAAATTGGCGTTCAGCGTATTTGCCCATTCAACAATCTTTAAATTAATTTCCTGAGATGTTAAACATCTCCAAATATTTCGCAAAATGGAGGTGTTAATGCAAAAGCATGAATAAACGCAATTAATTTTAAGAACTTAAATCTTAAAAGTCTATTTCGCTTTTTTTCGACATTTCGTATTCGAATCATGTCTATCGAATAAAAAGTTTCTTTCAGATGAACTTCATAGTAATAGACTTCAGCTTTAGAATACTTTAATAATATTGATAAAATGTGATTAAAATTAATGAACTCCGGTGTGCTATAAATGTCTTTCCTCTTTTCATTTACAACTCAATTGAGGTGGCATGATATTTTCTACCATTCGATTAAATAAATTTGTTAACATACCAACCGTATAAAAATATATATATGTATAATTTTCACCTAAACACGAATAGGGGGCGATGTGATAGTAATTGATAATTGTTTTCAGGTAAACTATATGTGCGTAGGACTTTTATTTAAAGCCATTATCAAGAGGGATGAAACACTTATCTTAAAAAGGGGAATGTTTATGAATAAAGGCCTGCAAAATACTAATAGCTTTCAATCTTGAAATACGTTGGCCTACGCAAAGGAGTTGACAGGGGAAGATTATATAAAAAAGTGTATATCAGAGTTAGAGCACTTACTTTAGAGTTTCCGGAGCAGCCTGCAAAATAATTAATTATTTATCTTATGAAAATGGAACGTTGAAGTTTATGTTAACTTTTTAAGACCCCCTCAGGAAGATTAAAACTTCAAAGCCGACGAAAACTAATCATGAAGACTATTTATGCTTCTCCGCAGAGTACTCAAAAAATTGGCAGCCCTTAACTAAAATCAGGATTGTTAGTTAATTAATAATTTCTCTTTCAAACTTCAAGTGATAAATGACTGGAAAGGAATTGTAATTTTGAACACGGACTTGCAGGAATAAGCTCATTAGCAAGGTTTATATAGTGCGTTGACGCTACTATAAGGATTAAAAATGTGTGCATCTCTGTTGTTCTAACTGCCGCCTAATAACGTTTTTATGGTCGTCCGTCATATTAACGTTCTCTCATCCGTCCTCTCAACTTTCTTTTATTTTGCTTGCTCAATATTTCTTTGGCCTTTTTACAAATGTTAGATCCTGTCCATCTTCAACCTATGATCCATATGTCAACACTCGCGCTATGTCTTTCATAAAATATAACTGTGTTTTGATTCTCCCGCTGAGTAGTAGTAATACATTGCACAATAATTATTACCAATATATTAAATAATTCTCGCAAAACAGCTATATCTTTGGTGATATTATTTAAAATGATTTACTGTGCATAGATTAATTTTTCTAATAGGCATTCTCTATTTATCAATGACTGAAAGAAAAACTTTGCACAAAGCATTTATTTTGATATCAAAAGGCTAGTTAAGATAAAAAGGGAGTTCGAGAAGGGAGGTTCCACTCGCATTATAAAAGTGAGCGATATTACAGGAAGTGAGTGAGCATATGCATTTACAATAGAGTTTACCAACATTTATTTCTCTTACACTTTTGCAATTTCAATGTGAGTAATTCATTTGCTGTCAAAGTCATCAACAATAGATTCAGTGATGCACTTATCAATTTTCCTCTTAGTCCTTTTCGTCTGTTTGTGCCTCTTTGATTGCCCGTCATCTCTCTTCACTTCGTTTTATGCAAATAATTACTCAAAGCGCACTTTCATTCTGCCAGTTATCTCAAACACGCATAAGACGATGTATGGTTCTTCTGCGCATTTCTCTTCACATGTTTTTCAAGTGGTATTAAGCATGTATTTATATAGTGCTCGCCTTTGTTTTTTATCTTTATCCATCTTTTGAGGCAATAGCGCAATGCAGAAACAGAAGATTTGGGCTTTCTAAAACATTCAATTCTTGGGTTCCAAATAATCATGATGTATGAAGCAATAAAAAATAGCAATGCTTGTCACTTTTTGCTTTGCAAAGTTAAGCTCATGTGAGCTACTTATTATGTTAGATCAATCTGATTCCTCAACCTTTGAAAAAAACATGATATGAAGTGGAGGAACTAACCATCGTAGTGAAATAACCGATCAATAAGCACTAGATATCCTGGATAAGAATTCTGCTTAATAATCTCTGCAACGAATTATGAAGTTTGGAATGTAACCATCCATAAAGTAAATATTGCCCAAAAAATCAAAGATGGAATACGCCATAGTACCTTGAGTTTTAGCAACTTTTCGATCACCTCCCACTTCACCACTTACTGAACCTATTTTTAACCAATTTCATTTACAATAACACAGTGAAAAATTGTCAGTTTTTCTTTTAATGTCATTTATAAGAATATCAATACTTTAACAAAATTAGCTTAAAAAATAATGCAGTTTTCAAATCACAATTTTTGATAAAATAGAACTTTATTTTCTCACCAATAGAGAATCTAATAATGACATTCTTACAACCTCAGTGTTTAATAGTTGATGATAATTAATCTTGAATCAGAAATAATTGATCGTTTCCGCTGCTGGCAGTAAATTTTACCTTGTCCGTCTTGGTATTAAGGTTTAAAAATTTAACAAATCACTAAATTTAGGTCTCTTCATAAAGACTTTGACAGTAACATGAATTTGGTATGATTGGAGTGGCAGCCTAAAGTTTGTTTTTCGAATATTTAATCAATGCACTGTTACGAAATTATATTTTGATATATTTGACATCTATTTTGAAGCATGGCCATTTTGAAACTTAAATGAACACAAATTATTCCCAACATGCTTGGGACCGTTTGGATCAGTTCACATTTTTTTAATAATTCAAGTTACAATTTCAATTTCCAAGAACAGTTCATTAAAAATATATATGCGTTGCTTCAGTAAACATTGTTCCCCATTTAAAATACCTTGTTGTTGACTACTTGGAAATTATTAATTAATTTCCAGAGTGAAAAACTTTCGTCAATGTTTGAAGTTTTTCTCAGTCAAAAGGCACTAAAAATCATAGATAAGCGTTTCTTGCAATCCAGGTGGCAGATCAGGAAATTTGACTTTCGAAACGTGAGTTGCCTATTTAATAAGTATTGCACACTTGACTAAAAGAATCGAATGAAATACCCTTGTTACCTTGGCGCTGCTTTCAGTATCCTTTTCATCTTCCCTCTTTATCATATGGTGGACTTTCTTTTGACCGATTTCAGTCGCTTCCCACATTTAAAAATTGCAATGTTTTATTTTTATAACTCTGAGTGATGATGCCAATAGTAATAAAATCAAATTTGTATGGAAGATTAGACGTGGACAAGTTTCATTAATCAAATAGGAGTGAAATTTGAAGGTTCCGGTGTTCATAAATAGGGACTTATTATATATTCGGTTCAAGTTGAGATATGTGTAATTATGCTCAGTTTAGTTCAGCAGTTCAGAATAGTTTTGAGTGCTTTTAGTGAACAATCATAACATGTATCGTTTCTTCAAAAAAGGATGCTACAATTCATAGTCGTCTGTTAATTTTAGTCCATTCAAATAAAAAAACCCTTTGAAAATGGAGTATTTGCAAAAGATAGGAGATTTATAATTTGGAAGGTTTTAGTCTTAAGTTCAATATTTATACGTAACTCCAGTTGTGGTAAGGATCTTTTATCCTTTAAGCTTTAATTCTTGAGATCTCAGAGAGCATTTTTTAAGCTCATTTTCCAGGGCCAGTGGGTGAAAATCACGACGAATGTTGATTTTCAAGAGGTTTGATTCGTTTTGATTTGAATTTTCTTAATCTGCTACATTTTAAATTTGTCTGATTGCAAAAGGAGGCCTGCAACAGAAGTATTCACACCTTAAAAAATTGGATGGAGGCAGAGAAATATTACATTACAATTTGAATATTACTCATTTCACATATTAGTTCGTATTCGCTAAAGCACAGAGGAAAGTATAGAGCTCTAACTGTTTTAATTTGCACGGCTAATTAGTGGAACATATCCGATTCGCCCCAGCAGCAGATGCTATGTCAATCAAGATTATGCATTTTTTTCATAAATTAGATCAAATTCCTAAATAATTTAGGGTTGGGATCAAGCTGACCAATACAGTTTCTGATCATTTAAACAAAATAATTGGATTAATTTAACTGATGAATATAATTTTTTGCACCGGATTATGTCTGATTCCGGTAAACGACAGTTTAATCAGAACAGTCATTATTATTGCTCAGAGTAAGGTAGAAAATTTGTAGCATTTATTTTGAGATAGTAACAAGCATTGGTCAAGAATAAGGGCCAAAATGTTAAAGAAGAGGAGATTGAGAATATATTGAGAACAGAGTCAAGGTATCAAAGGGATTTTTTTCATTAATTCTTTTGGATTTAGGCCGCATAATATCCACTTATTAGGTAGTTTAAGTTCCAACATTCAAATTTCACTATTTATCCTCTGGATTAGAGTACGTTCAGTTCGACGGTGTCCGATGCTTTTGACTGGTTTTTAATGGTGATAGTTGATCTTTTCACTTCAGTTCCGTTTTTCTTACGAGTATTTAGAAGAGGAAATGGTTTTCTATGATATTAGGCAGCTTACAAGATATATCTTTGCATAGCAGAGCTGAGTTTGCTATTTTTAAATTAGTAGAGATCTGTAAACCGGGTTTCCTCAGTGTGACTTTCATAATGAGATAGTTCAATCTGATTTGTTAAAGCACTTTCTCTAATTAGCTCAACTTAAGTGGCCAGAAGTTTGACTATCCATTTTGGCGGACCCATATCTTTTCAGATTTTAAGATATATAATTGCAAGTTGAGTAGAGGATCAATTTTGATTGCTTTTTAAAACCCCTTCTTTAGAAGCAATTTAGTAAGCACCTTTCAGTAGAGCATATTTTCAATCCTTTTGATTAATGACGAATCTTTAATCACTTTCTCATTAGAATTTGATGGACTTCATATTTTAGTAAATCGACTTTTTAAGACTACATCCCCTGGATTTGTTCATTTATTTTGTTCCTTCATTTCATTTTTCGCGATTAATTAGAGATGGCTATTTGTGAAAAATTTTTATTTTATTATATTTTAATTTTTCAATAGCTAATATTAAAAATGTTATTCCGTAAAGGATTAATTTATACGGTTGATCTTTCAGTTGCCTAAATGTCTTTTTTCTTCATTAATAACAATATGCGTTCCACAGAGCTGTTTTGTTGACACATAAATCATCTATCATTTAACGATTACTAACTCAAAATATTATTAAAGACAATACAAAATTAAACGCAGTCTACTTATTAAAATATGAAAGTAATTAGCAATTTATAACGGTCTTATAAAATAAAGAATGGTACAGATTATGGTTTTAAAATATTAAAATTTGGAATGAATAATCCGTTCATACTAGAATTGTCTAATCCAACAAGAATCGAAACGAAAACATAATTAATTTGGATAAATTAAAGTTAAGAATCAATAGTTTCCTTCGAAATATTAAAAAAGAAAAGCTATACTTCTTCACATCTAGTAGTATTATATTTTTTGAAATGGGGAACCCTATTGGATTATGCAGTTCATTTGGGAAATCACCGGTTCTAAATTCCTTAACCGCGGAGAACACGAATGTCTTATTGGTCTCTGTTATTAGTAATCAAACCACCTCCTTCTGATGAGGTTACATCTATTTTAATATCTTGAATGTGAATTACAGCATTATGTAATTATTCTGCTCCTCAGGCTGTCTAGAACTGGTACCAATAAACTAGTAGTCTGTGGCATCAAGACCGATGTCCATCGATGCACATTCAGTAGATGTGGACGATCAACTGCTCTAGCTAATACTGATTTACATGAGAGGTGACCGAATGCGAGTCTCTCGTAAGGGCGGCTTCAGAATACCTTCGTTCTATCTAAATCAGGTTCTATTAACACCTCTAATGGAACTGGTGAATTATATCTCTAATTATACCACTAACCATTCCAGTCAGTCAACTACTCAATAGGTTCTCGACATCTTTGACATAAAGTTTGGAGCATTTAAGCTATACGCACTAAGTGAAATGTGTAGAATCTTGAGCCAAAATCAAATGAAAAAAGATTTTTTGGTGTCAATTTTTTTTCTCTAATCCCACTTGATTCCCTTTTTCCCTTCGAACTTTATTGGAATATTTACTATCTCTTGTGTTTAAATACCTCCACTTGATTAAAAAGTGCATATTGTTGGTATTAACTGTAGAACAAACAATGATAAAGGTAAAAAAGATTGTTAATAATATAACTTTACTAGTTATACTTTAAATAAAGAGACTTCTAAGAAGATATATTATGAGTAATAAGACAAAGCAAAGTGCTCTAAAAAGGCAAGGTGACTGAGGTCATTCGAACTCCCAGAGCAATAAATAAAATTCTCGAAGGAAATCTTGAAAGAGCACTTAAATAGATTTTTGTTGAGAGTTACACATTCAATGAAAATTTAGAAATTTACTTTTTTAATAGAAATCACGAATTCCTGGATTTAATATGATACCTAATTAAGTTGGCATTTGTAGCGCATAATACACATAAGCCCTTGACTAAGCCTTATTAATCCTAGCAACTGGCAACAGATAAATACAACAAGCTTCAAGCAATGTTTTAGTATGAGTTGTCCCTAAAATTAGCTAAGCTACGTCCAAAGGTACCTCTTGTGTGAGGACGCACGAGGTATTATGCGGAGAGAGCTTTTAATTGTGAGTACAGTTAACGCTATGCTGCACGAATTTTGGTCGCTAATTGGATGGGAGGCCCCTTCACGCGCGCCGAGTTCGCTCGATATGTGATCAGTAACACGCTGCACTTTCCAGAATGGTCTAGCTCGCGAGATCTCTTTGGTCAGTCTTGATAATGATGTGCACTCCTGAAATAAAGTAAATAAATTTTTATCACCCTTTTTTTTCTACTTTTCATTAATTTAAATTATTTATGTGGCTTAAATTAGCTTTATTTCAAGTTCGGTTAATTACGTCAGTTTTTCTTTACCTGGTTTTTATTCCCGAGTTAAATAAAAACACATTTTAACTTAGAAAAAGTAACCATTAAATCCAATTATCAAGCCGTTTAATGATATTTTCAATAGGCTAAATTTGGACTATAAATGAAAGAAGTAGGGAGTCCAGAAGTTGGTTATTTTAGTTCCCTTGAAAAAAATCAGCTGCTGGAATTCGTTAATAATTGTATTAAATAGAAACATGGCTAACCGTAAGCATCTGAAAGCATGCAGTGTACTGTTCAGCTAAGCAAATGCAAGCTATAAGGAAATAATGAAATAAAAGGGCGGGGAGATTTGGTTTATGGGATACGAGATTTTTACTACACCATGTGGCTCATAATAATATGTACCGTTGGTTTTGGAGAAACTCGCGTTATGTCCAGCGTTAACGGTAAGTATGGTATTTTAATTCTTTTAAAAGATCCATAGCAACTGGAAATCGATCACCGTAAGTCCTTATCGATTGTTGAAGGCAAAATGTGATTTTTTCTATGAAATCTGCAAATTCTTCTAAACAGCTAAAAATGCTTGTGATAAATAATGGAACAAAAAAGTACCTAATTCAGATTAAAATCCCATTAGGGTTGCCTGAATTCCCTACTCCAAATAATGTGTTCTAAATGTTATTCGAGAAAGAACGCTGAAGTACTGAATACCCGGATGTTGCATTCTTGAAATTAATAAAAGAAATTAAAAAATTAAGAGATTAACGAGAAATCCGGTGTTTGTCAAGCTTTTTTAAATATAAATTCTTCATTAATAAACAAAAAATACATTTCGGTTTAGATTATCGCTATATCTTAAATACGCGAATACTTATGCATTTAACAATGCATTTTTAAATCAAATGAATTGTTTATTAGTCCAGCGTTCCTTAAAAAAGATGTATTATGAAAGCTTCCTTAACGTTGGTCTTTATTTACACTTTGAATAATTCATAAGCCTTTGTCTGAAGTTTCTAAATCACTTGAGACACAATTCTAAAATAAGTTTTACATTAACAATAGTTACATCAAACATCCGTGTTGGTCCATCGCCACCCTTGAACTCAAACGGCCAGTTTTGTCAATAACCTAATGCACAGTTGTACGTTTAAATGCCTAGGGATTTTTATATAAAGTGAATTTACCATTATCAAGCATTTATTCGTTTTATCTTTTTCACTCATCGCTAATTATCTGTATCTAATTTTTTGCCCCTTTGGTAAATTGCCCCACAATACAACGGTTGAGTGATTTTTCAGCAGGATTTTACTGATAATTCTCAAATATGCTTTTTCAACTATCCATTGTGGGCAAAAATATTGTGTTTTGAGTCCCTCAACTGCGAAATTTGCATTCTACCACCCTCTGTTGACCATTACTAACTATTAGAGTTGAATACGCGTCGTTGATGCAAATTTTACACACGGTGTGCTCGGATACGTTTATCATCCCTTTGCCGGTCTCATCTACTCATGGCTGTAAGAAGAAATAAATTATTCATGGTAATATAACCAGCCATGGTAGTAAATCAACAGATCAAATATTCTGAATATAATCAGAAATCCAGGTGTCAATTCATAAAAGCTGGGCCCTGGAATCTTTAGATATTTCAAAGTGAGAAAGCAGAAGGCTTAATGCATCCAGAATTTGAATAGAATAAAATGCTTGGCATCCTGTTCTCATTATGCACTCCTATGTTAACCTTTACTCGCTTCAGCCTTATGAGGACAATTTTGCAATTTCCAGGTTTCAAACACTATTCCGAGATTAAATAACTTAAGGTTGCTTACATTGCCATAGATAATAACTAATGCATTTTTGATCATCTCATCTGTAACCTTTACATTTTGTTAGTATTTTTCATTAAGTCTTATACGTTTTCGATTAAGATTCATTGACTCTTTGTGCTTACTTCCTTCCCATTCTAATGACTCAAAGTAGTCTAAATGAATTTGTACATCTGCCAAATCGAATTATAAGTAAATAAATATTAACCGTCTGTGTTTTTAGTCTATATTACTATCATTCCGAGATGTAGTCTGATTTTGTCTATTTTTATTAGATTTTGCCTCTAATGATTTATCTCTGACTATTTGACATCCATTCAAAATTAATTTGAGTACACTTTTACATTTACATTATAAACGCTTTGGAAATATTAATTTTTTAAAAAAGAGTTTGTTAATTAATGTCTTGAATAAATATAAGTAGTAAAAATATTTTATTTATTAACAATCATTATTCGCATAAAATTCATGCACACTTTTAAACAGCTGTTCACCTATTTAAATTTAGTAAATCGTTAGCGATTTGTTTGTTTATATCGAAATATGAGAATTCTAAACAGTATGAATGGAATGAAATGTCCACTAGCAGAGAAATATTATTTCCATATTTGGTAGGTTAAATCCAATTTAAGGAAAATGCTATATTTAACAGTTTTAATGAGACAGAATGCTAAACAAGATTAAATAATGGTATTTATGCAAAATGGAAATAAAAATATTGGTTAAGGGAGATTTATGACGAAAAATTTTAATAAGTGGTCACTTCTTCTAGCAGTATCGAAAATGTGATAGATCAATTTTGTTAAAAGTAGCCGCTCAACAAAGAGATGGAAGAATGCACTTCCTCCAAAATGGAGACTATAACCAGAAAATAGACATGACCATTGCTAAAGGTTAACATTTTGACGACTTTATATTATCAAACAGTAGATCAAATAGTTAAGATAATCTAACTTTATATATGTAATATAAACCAGGAATCGATAGACAAGTACTTTAATAGGGTTGAATTTCCATTTTGATTGTCTGAATTTTCTTAGCCATAAAATTAGTCCTCTAGGGAATTCGTGAAAGGGCGCTGATAGTTCTGTATTCATTCTTCCATTAAAGTGTTAAACAATGAACCTCATAAATATACGAAAATTTCTTTAAAACCATTGCACCTTTGAGGGGACTAAAATCAGGTAGCTGATTTTCTTTTCATCCATTCGACCAAACAGGCGAGAAAGCAGTTGCAGCAATGAAAAAGAGCGTTAAATTCCTCCTTCCCCCGT
The DNA here is from genome assembly GCA_900708905.1 of Hymenolepis diminuta. Lineage (NCBI taxonomy): Eukaryota > Metazoa > Platyhelminthes > Cestoda > Cyclophyllidea > Hymenolepididae > Hymenolepis > Hymenolepis diminuta. The sequence continues at coordinate 1,902,654 of CAADRB010000015.1, read as the reverse complement.
CAAAAAAAGACGATGAGAAAAAGATTTTCCGATCAATTTTTCTGTATATTACTTTTTCAGTATAATTTCGCATAAGCGCCCTCCGTCCATTTTTTTGATTACATGGTAAACAAAGTTGTTATTAATTTAGATTTCCGGATGAATGACCCGAACCCATCCTATTCATGTTAAAATTTCATATTTGTGATGGCATTCGCATTTTTTTCCATTTCATGGAAATTTAGAGAAGTTGTAGATATTTATATGGTTAAAAGAGGATATTAGTTAAATGTCAGCAGAAATCAACGAGTAAAAAAATACGAGTATAAAAGTCTGTACTGTTCTTTCTTTGTTTCGCCCCAATCAAATTCGACTCAGTTAAATCCTAATATGCAGTCGCATTAGTTTACTTCTCTTTATTTTGACGACTCATTTTGATTTCATCTCTTTTGCTTTATCTTGTAGCGGAAGCTACGGGAATAATCTGTCTGCTAAACCCGAGTAATCCTCTTAGAAGTTCAACTAATTGCTAACACTTACGACTGATCTCTAGCAGAGTCTTCTAGCATAGACTTACGACCAAAATTAGGTAGGTTATGGCCAAAGTTGCAAGCACAAAGAGAGAGAGAGAGAGAGTTTATTACTCAATTACAGTTTGATATCAAAAGCTCCGCTGCAGGGATATTGATCGCTGATTGTCTGGGAAGGCCTCTGCACGCATGTTCGCGTTTGCTCGTTACGCAATCGGTCTCACACCGCACTTTTTAGAATGTTCTACTGCACGTGAGGTACCCTTGGTCAGTCTTGGTAGCGTTGTGAGCTTCACAATCCGTTTAACTAAAAATCTATGCTCACAATCTAACCCGACCAAAACGAATTTTCAAAGCTAATTAATTTAGATTAAATTATGGCAGATGAAAATAATTTTTAATTTAGGAAGGAAATAAGTCTGAAATTTTTGAAGCGAGAATTAAATTTGAATAATCAAATGACTGTCGGTTCTAGAGATACAATTTTCTCTATAGCGAATCGACGATGAATTTTCTCAGATTAATGAGAAAAAATTTTCCGATTAAAGCAAATATAAAAATATTAAAATTATTCGTTGTTTCATTTCATTTATTTCATTATGAATAAATTTCACTTACTAGTCAAAAACTTTACCAATATTTTAATTAATGATAACCACTTTTGTATTAATTCATAACGTTATTTTATTGTATTTCTCATCGGTAATTTTTTCTTGGAAATAATAATTAATATAATAAATTAAAAGATTTGCGAAGTAAACTGCTCTCATTGTATTATAAAGGGGACTCAAAACAGTTGAATATCAGTGCATTGATAGCCTCTTTATCTTCATAAACTTAGCACAAAATGTAAATTGATCTGTTTATACCCTGGGTACCGGTTTCGCTAGATCCATTTTGCTTTAACTATTTGTGACTTCTTTAAAACCTCCTATGGAAGGAGAGGTGGGCACAAAGAAATGGGAGTGCATAAGTAGCAGAGTCTGTCCAAAATATTGCAGCCATCTTGTGATTTACTGGCCGGAAAACTGCTTTACTACTTCCACCTATGGCTCATTCTTCGGTCCGCAAGCCATTTTTTCAATGTCGCCCTTCGTTATTTAAATTCTACAAAGCTAGATCTGCTCTGTTACCTAGTCATATTTTCGGTTCTCAGTTTGCTATTTACACTGTTGATGCTTTCTTTGTGTTCCCCCCAATATAAGTACTCTGAGTTTGTCCTTTCTTATGATATACTCTTGACGTAATTATAGTTTCCTCCATCCTATGTTCATGTTTCCCTACTTATAATGGTTCTGCTTGTCACTGATATTCATCACAAGATGCAAAAAGGAAGAGCTTTGGGGAAGAATGTTTATTGATAATAATCAGAACAGAGGCTAAGCAGAAACAGCGTGAAGTAAAGTGGGAATGAGTTTTGAATATGCAAGATTATCATCGAAAACCGTGAAGACTCAGCATGAATAGTGCAATAGAGATGATACAACATATTAATCCCTTAGTTAATCACGCAAATCAGTCGTCAACTCTTCAGCGAACAGTCCATACTGAATTAATGTCACTATACCAACTTAGTTTCATTATCAATTGTAGTAGTTATTTGTAGTGAAATGTAGCTAAAGTATACCTCGAATTTCTTCTCAATACAACTCTGTCAAAGTTTTTTACCATCTCACAGCCGGCTTTGTTTTGCGGATTTAAGGTGCTAGACTGGCTACAGCTTACCAAAATTGTCCCACCCAACTCAATGAAAAAGTATATTTAGTTGCATTACATTCATTTTAAAATAAATAAATTACCAACTCTACCTAAAGGATTTCTTGATTTCCTTCTCTATTAGAGATTGTTGACATTTATGTGTATAGTGTGACGCTTTCTTTCCCCGCTTCAATAAATGGAATAGCCAGAATGAACAGAAACGGAACAAAAGCCTTGCGTGCGCAACAATTACAAATACAAATTTATTACAAAATACACTGAACATATATCAGTTAAATACGACAATAAGTATCATCATAAGCAAAGATATATTACAGAGATTGATAAGTAAATCAGTTTCCTAAATGAGACATCTCAAAGTCAACTTTGTTTCCAGATAGTCCTTGAGGTAGGAGGCAGTTGAGAAATTGATAAGTCAGAAGAGCCGTAGCTCCAGTAATTCTTTCCGAATTCACGCAACCGAAAACTGGAAGGGTATGAGATTGGCGCGTCTGGATTGCTTGAGAATTATCGTAAAATGAGACTCTAGTTCCAGCGAAAGGAAGACTTGGAGGATATCGTTGAACACAATAACTTCGGATTGAAGGATCAGATAACCAATCGATTGATCGAAACAGGACCATATCTACCTCTTCAGGACTCACTTTAAGGCGAATACTTCCAGACTGACAGTATAGAATCTCTTTGGAAGAATTATAACTTCCGACGAAGCCAACAACTGGGTGAATAAGACTAAGTGCCGTCTAAATTAAAATCAACTACTAAACTACTCGTATTTTGTTAGTAGATAATAATTTTAAAAAGATATTTACTCTAGTAGGAATAGGGGCGAAGGTCGTCCAGATATCAGCAAAATCGGGAGGGATTCCCACTTCCTCTTTAAGTTCTCTCAAAGCACCTTCAATTATACTTTCCCCTTCATTGATTTTGCCACCTGGAAAGCTAATAAACCGGAAACGGTAAGATGAATAAGATTCGGTCCGAAGATTTCAAGAATGGTTCCATAGCGCAGAGCTTACCAAACCTCGCCAGGAAAGTTGCGAACAAAGAGACTGCGTCTGGTATAAAGAATGGCAGGTACACCGTCATAAAAAACGAGTGGGATGACGACGGCAGATTGGAATTTTACTTCAGCATTGCTTTGACGGAATGTTTTGAGCTGGTTCAATAAGCCAATACAGCGTTTCCGATTTGGCAGTCGGAACAGTTCAGGTACTGATGTCATTAATTATTTCAATAATAAGAACCACTGGTTAAGTTAACAAAAATAACACTTCTGCGCAAAACTCGGAAGTAGTAAATAAAAATTGAACGACTGTCTAATTAACGTCTGTGTTAAATAATATGTGCTAACCAATGAAAATCGACGATTAAATTCCAAGTTGTATTATCAACTGACAAAATTACGGATGTGCACAAAACAATAAATAAATATCCCTAACAACTGTAGAATCTTACTACTGTAAGACGCGGACCTCTAGGTTGCAAAGTAAAGCGAAACTAGACTAAGCTAGCGACCAGGCCGACCAATAGAAACACTCCGTAATTCAAAGAACCTAACACACACTACGAACACTTAGATGGACCAGTGGCAATGTGATATGCCAAGAAAATGGCTGCATATATGGAACTCTTCTCCGACTGCATGCTATCCTGTCTCATACGCTAACGGCGTGCGTGGCTTAACCACCTCCTTGTCTCCGCTTCACCTCCCTATTCCACAACCTTCAAATGAATGCCTGTACCCCTAGAGAACTCTCTATGATACTTATCTGCAGAAAACCCTTTATTCAAACTCTGCCCATCTTACATTACTTAGACAAGTCAGTTAATTTTGCCGGTGTAGCCAATATTAGTGAGCTTCAAAGGATATTCGACCTATCCAAGAGAAATATTCATTCCATGTTTGTTTATTTAATAGATAGTATCCTCAAAGTATTAATATTTAGCCATAATAATATCCAAATATATGTTACAAATACCTAAACATTCTTCCTCAAATTAGAATGAGCCTCGCGTTCATCCTTTCTCATATTTGGGGAAATTAAACCGTTATGCCTTACCCACAGTTATCCATTATCATTCTGAAAATGATAATAGAGAATGCTGTTACTTTATCCCATGAGTGGTCAGCTGAGACATGCCCCTGTTATCAGTATTACCGCATCAGTAAAGCTCAGAAAACAGACATAAATATGCGTGATCTATAATAAATGACTCTATAACCTTGGTGGTAAAAAGATTTTAATTAATCTAGAGATCTTAAATTACTCTGTGAGGATAAATTAATGTAGATTAACGCCACAGTTAAGGATGTCAATTTACTCATAACGCTTGTATATTGAGTCAGCCAGAAAACAATTTTTGTTTATTAATTTGAAAGATAACCCTCTATCCATTTCCAGAATTACCTTTTATTTGCATTCTCTATGACACTACTTCGGTTTTTCGCCCACAAAGTTGGAGTGACGTCTTTTATGTCCCTCTCACGTATAACTTCTATCTGCCATGTCTAAACGCGATCATCGATTTCTCCCCGTTTCATATAAAAAGCACATCTGTACTCATGCTCTCACGCAGCCTTACCCAAGTGACTCATATAAAACTATCTTTGTTTTTCACACAAGAACAGCGCACGCCTGTCAGCTGCCGGCTCCTACGCTTCCTGCTCATCTCCTCTCTTCCTCGGCACGCTCCCTCCCCTATCTTTCTCTGTCACTCGTATCGAACTCGTTGTGGTTCCTTTGAGTACAGCTTTTGGCCTAATCAACTCTTGGTGCTCTGATTTACAATTGTTGTTAGCTCTTACTCAAATAGCTACGAATTAGCGACTGCTATTGCTGTTGTTATCTGGTAGCTGCGAACCGTTAGTCGTTATCTGACTCCAACAAGTTGCATGCACAACTATCCCCTCTTTTACCGTCTGATGTATTATACGCGCTGCACCTATATAAGATGTTGTTTTCAAGAATAGTCAGCATCTCACGCACAATCGACATCTTCATCTCTACCAGCTATAAGACTACCTCAGTTGTATATCAGTCAGATAGACACCAATGGCAAAAATCGAAGTGCTCGAACTGAGATCGTTAACAGTAACCCATAATTCGGATCAACACTAATCACTTAACTTTTACGAATTTCCCCTTATTTCGCCAAATCCACAGATTGACCAAAATCCCTCATCGAAATAATACTTAAATCTTCAACTAACCCGAAAATGATCCCACCCACTGAAGAAAGTATACACCACAAGAAATCAAAGGATATTAAGTCAAATATATAAATACATTTATTACAACATAAGATGAGAATTGGATAAGAAAAAAACAAATGGAAATGGGGAAATAGGAAGATAGCATGCACACATGGGGACACAAAATCCGCAGCCACCACCGAGCACAGCTATTCCGGCACAAAGTCTTCATCACTGTCTGAATCTAGGTTCCTCTTTCGTTTTCTAAAGGGCGCAACTCTTTGCTTCACACTAAATGCATCAAATTCGTCATCATCTGTAATATCAGAAAGAGAATAGATAGAATTGAATTCGGTGACAATATGCGTTTCGCATCAAGCATTCCTGAAAAATTGATAATGATATGGATTCAGTGCTGAAATTTCAAGTGAACAATCAAGTTAAAAGATTATCAATTAAAAAATTCACATATGGAGAATAAAGAAATTTTCTATGGTGAGAGTTAAAATAAATTGTATTGGTAAATTAAGAAGTATATCGAAGTTCTGGTAGGCTATTGTTATTCTAACTCGCCTCGAACAAGATAGGAAATCTAAGCATGCAGTTCGAATACCTTTATTAGAAGAGAACAACGGAAGCATCTGTTTCCCAGATGTCGATTAAGATCACAACGCAAATCCAAACAATGATACTCATCTTTCTAACTGAAGCTGGCTATTACAAGTCACACGGACCAAGGAATGGTAATGAAAACGAGTAAAATTGTACTATTCAGACTTGTCATGTTTTAAAATCTGCCCTAAACGCTCAACTCTAATTCCTCCAAATTCTTGACCTTAACCTTATGATGTCTAAATTCGCGATATACCCATATATTTATCCAGAACACGTGTAAACTCCAAATTAACCCAATCCCCGAAGTCAATGAAGGCAAATTCTCCACAGCGCTCATTTTAAGCACTTGATTAGCAACCTGGAAATGTTCCCTTGAGGAATTCGCATTCTCTTGACCAACACGGACCGATTCGATTGGTCAGACTATTCATTCAATGTGGGCCGATTAGTACTACATTCTCTAGATTTGCTAACACGATACGCCATCAGGACATCAAGATGAAAGTCATACTGATTTAATCATACTTTGCATACCACGCTGCTTTACTGACTTTCCATGTATGGAAGATTGGAGAGTCTCAAACACCACAGACAGTTAGCATACATAGTGGAAATTCCTAACATGACTTACCAGGTCTAAATATATCATCAACGTCATCAACAGTGTCACTTTCCAGAAGTGAGCGTTTAGGAGCTGCAGTAGTGGTGGTGGTCGATTTTGAAGCTCCTCCTACCCTTCCTCTAGTTGTTCCACTACCTCCTCTTCCACGACCCCTTCCTCGTGTGGACGTCTTCTTGGATGCAGCTGAAACCGCTGACTCGTTGTAGGATATTGGCCAACTGCGAAAAAGGTAAAGTGTACGTGGATTACAAGTAGTTTAAGAGCAATGATAGCATTCCTACTGCTAACTTTTACCAGTTTTCTCCCTCTTCCACTTAACCTCGTTTATGACTCATCCATCGGTCTTAAAGTGGCTTATCAACTTGCCCTCCGCTTTATCCAACAACCACGTTCTGAAATTAGCCACTAAGCCTGCCTTTAAAGCTTACCAATTACAGGACTGTAGTCTTCTTTCTGTTTTTCCCCGTCTCATAAAAGAGTTGTACTAAATATTACTTTCCAGAGTTAACTTGGAAAAGTCTAAGTACTTACAGGGAGCTTGATGGTCCAGCATCAGCATCTAATTTTTCTTCGGATTGTTGTTGAGACGTTTGAATTGGAGGTGATTTAATAGGAGTGAGGTCGAGTTCTTTGTTGCCCTGGCCGTGATCGACCACTGTGAAGACCTCTTTCTCACTCTCCTCCTGTTCCTCGCTGTCAGAATCCAACATGGCGAATTTTTTTGCTGCTTCAGCTGCAGTGCGTCTGGAGGACAGAGTGCGAACACGCTCTGCAAGGGAAATCATCTTGCCTAAAGAGAAAAGAATGCTTTGTTGAGCGCCAACATTTGTAATTCATAATCGACAAGCACGACTCAAGTCTATGCTTTGTCTTGCAGTGAGCAATCCACATCCCGCAAACGATCTACAAGTAGTCTTCTCAATATGCAGACTCACGCTGCATCTTGGCAGTTAATCTGCACAAAATTCACCGACTCTGAGATGAGTTGAATTTCAACTATCAATGATATAAAGGGATCTCCACTTCAATATATAGTATTTGAAGTATCTTGCAATGACTACGTTTCCGTCTTCTCTTTCCGGATCTTCATAAACTGTAGCCCAGTGATATCTGGTGGGTATCTAGAACACAGTGGCAAACTAGCCTTTTAAATATCATAACAGCTGGATACGGATGATTCGACCACGCGGTACATCTACTATTATCAATGCTTCGTTTCGCTCACCAGTTGATCACAGTCCTCAAAGTTTTCGCACTTGATTTGGCATCCCTCAGCCTTATACCATCGGATTTTTATCATACTAGTTATGATACATACGTTCTCTTTCTTCTGAATAAAAGTATTTAAGCACATTCGGTCTCCTTCCCATCACGTCTGTGATAAAGATTGTAAAAGATCAATAGCTTAGCTAGACCTCCTCATCCTTTCGTAAGCCATACTCCTTGCTCGCACTAACACGTATGTGTTGAGCCATTTGTCTGCTAAGTACACTGGCGAGCCAGCATCAGGACACAAAGCAGCTATTTCAATTGAGTGCATTGTAAATTGACCCCCCCCCCTTAATTCTTATTGTACCTTTCTCTCATTACCTACTGTTGCTGTTAGATTTCGGACTTCTGATTTGGGAAATGCGCCTATCAAGTTGTAGCAGTTAGAGATTCTTAGAATTGTACGAGAATTAATCTTAGGATAAAAGTGTCCTCCAAGTTTCTCCCCAGACTGGAGCTAATGAGAATGAATCAGCGCCCCTTTAATATCTAGTGAATTTTTAAGAAAAATAAAGACTTAATCTCATAATGGAAACAAGAGGCCCATATTTACCTTCTCCATCCTTGGAAGGCGAGAAACCAAATCCTTTCGAAATTGTGAAGTCCTCATCAGATTCAGTTTCAGATTCAGAGCTATCGAAGATGTCCCTCTTCTTTCGAGGTTTCTTGGGAGAAGCACGCTTTCCTCGTGCTGCTAGAGAAGGTAAAATCAAGCAAATTAGAACTCCAAAGAAAACGAACCCCTTCAATATCGTAAACACTTCTGTCAGCACCATTCTAATTGTCAAATGATAATTTTTAATCGGATGCTCATCAAAAGAACTATCGAACAAAACAGCCAACTTCAATTAGCGTACCATACTTGGGCCCCTTATGATACCCTCGTATCTAATTTGTATTCAATATACTATTCATAAACCTTACCCATATCAATTTATAATTAAAATATTGGATTGTAATACCTCTGGCAATTGCGCATTAAACTTACAACACTCATAAATACCTTTTTAATGATTATACTACTTATAATCCTCAAATACCACTTACCACCACCAGGCCTTTTAGGAGGCGCGGAATTGCTATTTTCTCCGTCAGCGCCCTCGGTAGGAGTATTAAATGTGAGTTTCTTTTGTGTAAGTTTCCTTGTTGCTCCTGCCCCTCCTATTCAAACAAACATGCTGATTAGAAGAAACCCCCAGGAAAAAGTCCATATCGAGACTAAAGCATTGATTCCTAAGCACACATAAGTAGGGTCCTTTTGGAATTCATTACCTCTAATCCATTATAAATTTATTATTGTATAAATATTTAGCTATGCCTAAATATTTTCGACCATTTATCTTCATTAATACTATTTATCGCATCAAATTAACCGAGACCATCGTGGAGTTAAGTGTCTGTTACGATCTAAATGCTAAAGATGTTTGACAACAATAGTCTTAGTACATCTTTCAACATTGAGACAAGACCAATCTTGAGATTACGATCTCCCAAAGACGTAGAGAAGAGCTTACATAGCGGGTTCCTCTTGGAAATCCTGTAATCGAATATAGATTTAGATTTGTCTACCTATTTGTTTTACTGGTAAACTTCTTTCAAGACACAAAAACGAAATAAAAATAAAACAAAAATTCTGCCTCGACAATCCGTAAAAGCCGGTCTACAAGAAATTAGTGCAAAAACTGTAAAAGACAATGCTCTTAAACGAATGGGAATATTCGATGAAAAAAGAACAAAGTTTTGCATTAAGGGAGACATCATTGTATTACAAATGAAATGAATCTTAATGGCTTCAAACGTCGCTTTCTCAATAAGAAAAAGTGATTAAATCTTCCTAAATCGGACTGCCATTCTCAATACCAGCATTAAAGATGTCGGGCTTTAGATACTTCAGAGAAGCATATTCAATTTCGAAAGAGCCAAGTGAATAACCTAAAAAAATTACCGAATTTGACAAGACAATACTGGAGCACAGGCTCCATTCTGAGATAGTCATGAATAAATGGAAACACCGAACTCCACTTACTAAATTTCCAATTAAAGTAAACTCTCAAGCTTACTTATGAAAGCATTTTTCAACACTCATCTAGGGATCTCTGGAGAGAAACTGGTTTTCTGCCACCACTTAGCAGCCAGGCCTAACCAATGCCATTGACCATTTCGCTCTCTAGGTGTGGTCCGAGAGGCATCGAACCCTGACTTTTCAGACGCCATAAGCACATTATACCAATTTTTAAATAAACAGACAGAACAATTAACCTGCACCGATACCACCTCTTCCGCGTCCACGACCAGTTCCAGTTGTTCTACCTCCGCGTTTCGCTGCTGCTGCTGCTGCTGCTAAAGGAGCCAAGATTTCAGCAGCGTTATTATTATCTGAAAGAGTAGCACTCAATCTCTTGAACAGAGGTGGCGGTTCCGCACCCCCAAACTGACTATCTTCATCCCCCAAATCGGCTAGGAAATCGTCCTCCATTGCTCTAATATCACCATCACCATTTACAGTAGCATTGGTTTTTGCCTTCTTTTTCGCGTCTTTGCACACCAGAGCTTCAGTTCTTTTCGCCATCTCGGGGTCAATCACCGGTTCCACACGTCTGCCATTTGGATCCGGTCGGGTCTGACGTAAACCCTTTGTGACTGCCGTGGCAGCACTCTTAGTAGCTGCTGCACGACCTTTCGACTGACCTGCTGCCAACTTGAAAGCCTTCTTCTCAGTCGCTTCAATGATATTCTCCAACTCCTTCTCACGATCCGCTTCGTACTTTTTAATAGCGGTCTCCAGTTCCTCCAGGTCGGCTCTCCAGAGATGTTTGTTGGATTTCTCCATGAGGATTTTCAGCTCAGTGCGTTTCTTATCTCTCTGTGCAAGGAGGTCATCCTTGCGTTCCTTGGATAGGCTCCAAAGAGGCATTCCGAGGATGTAGTTGTAATCGGCAGCCAATTTAGAGACATCTGTTTCTTCACCTTCAACAACCTCTTCAGGTGCCTCTCCAGCCTGTTGTCTAGCAGCAGCAGCGTCTTCTATGGCAGCCATCTTATCCACACACTCTTTCCAAGCCCTAACAGGATCCGGATCGTACTTTTGGTCCCTCAGCAGACGCACTAAATCCTTTTTGGAACGATTCTCAATGATAATCTTCCCGTCGATTTTCTCCATCACAAAGCGAGCTTGATTCTCAAGGCGTCTGACCTCCGCAGAAAGCATGCCAACCAAGTAGGACTTGCGTTTATCGTAAAGCTCCAAACGCAGGGTGTAGAATTCTTGGAGAATCTCTTGGGCGGAGTTATAGCGTTTCAGACAACCAGCCTTGTCGAAAAGGACCATTGAGTTGGTGGTGAAGGGAACTGCAAGTTTGAAGAATTTGTGAAGGCCAACTGTCTCGGCTTCACGGAGTTTGTCTTGAGTCATTGTGATAACGAAACGGACTGTTACATCAGTATGATATTCTTTATAGTCTCTAAATAAAAAATATAGCAAGATTATTTAATTTCTCACGCGCATTATCAATCTAATTCCGTGCTTCCATAAACAACTCAGATTGTATCGTTAATCGGTGAACCACTACAGACTGGCTATAATTCAGATACTAGCTGCTACTATAAATAGGACCTAGAACAATACACTTCATGTCTATATTAATTCTCACATATCCCGGTTAGTGGATTTTCAATGCTAGTTTTATTATAGTGAAAGCTCTACTACGCTAAAAATCATAAACAGTCCTGTTTATTTTCTCTCGAATGTAACGAAGTTCAAATAAATAGTGCGGAATGATGTCAACTTCATCTAATCTCTGAATATTGTGGACATAATCTCAATCGTGAATCCGATAGTCAAATCGTTAAAAATCAACATAGGACATTATACAGTTAACCATAGTTTTCGAAAATATGGACAACTCAATGCTAAAATGACGTTTGATTCTTGATGTGAACTTCAGTACTTACTACTTCTTGGTCTACTTGACCACGTGAAACCGATAGTTTTTATCCTATCTTTACATCGAATTCTAGCAATAAATGATAAAATTTAGTATATTAATAAATCGAACCTACAATCCTGGATCAATGAAAGCGTTCAGATAACTTACGTGATAGAGACAGGAACTTTCTCACTCCCATTAAGCATGAGTTCAAGCACCTGTTCCTTATAAGTTTGAGTCCAGACCTTTACCGGAAGTTCTGAGATTTCCACCGTTTGATCATCCAAGACAGCAATCTCACCAAAGAAGACGTATCGATTCTCACCCACCTCCACAATCTTACCATGGTAACCTCGATAACTTGGTAACATTGGACGCGGATCAAAACCATCCAACATTCGCCGGAGATTAGAGATAACATCAAGTGTGTCGTAGTTTGGAACTTTGGTACTCCACCCGGTGCCAATGCCCTCCGCACCGTTAATAAGCACCATAGGGATGATAGGAATATACCACTCGGGTTCAATCCTTTGATTGTCATCTTGAAGGTAATTGAGGATAGCGTCATCGTGTTCATGGAACACTTTTCTACTTAGAGGACTCAACGCTGTGAAGATGTAACGCGCAGAAGCGGAGTCCTTACCACCAGCCAATCGAGTACCGAACTGACCGATAGGAAGCAAAAGATTGAGATTATTAGAACCAACAAAATCCTGAGCCAGGTTAATAATGGTTCCCATCAACGACATTTCACCATGATGATAGGAGGACATTTCCGCCACAGCACCGGTCAATTGAGCCACCTTGATTTCCTTCACTTGATTGCGTTTTAAGCAAGTAAAAAGGACCTTTCTCTGGCCGGGTTTTAAACCATCCACCAAAGAGGGAATGGAACGTTCATTGTCCATGTTTGAAAAGAGGACAAGCTCTTTGTGGATGAAATCGTGATAGGTGACCGCGTGTGTACCTACGCCGTAGAGATAATCCTCTGAAAGACCTAATTCCTGGCGTCTACGTCTACCCTCCATCCAGGATGTTAGCCACTGTTTTCGCTCATTTATTTTGTTTTTATTGAAGGCTAGCATGATTCCACTGTCATCCTCAGGACCGGTGTAGTTGAAACAAATTCGATGACGGGCCATGTCAGAGAAATACTCCTTGGCTTCCTTGCTAGAAGAAGTACCCAGACCTAGAGGGATGGTGAAATAAGGCATTAGCAAGATACATGGAAGTGTTTTACAGTGCTCACCTTGGGCAACAACATCCAGAAGGATGTCTGACGAGAAAATCGCATTCTCCTACACCTCTCTTAAATACGGTTGGTCATACCTTTCACTGAACGTGTCAATAGATATCGAACCCGTGATCTCCGTTATCGTCCTACATGAAAACTCCATAAAAAAAATACGTAAACCGTAGTCTTCGACAGCCGACTGTTAATTAAGCTGATTGGTTACGTTCTTGTTAAGCCATGGCCAATGGATTCGTTTGTGAAATCCCTAGTTCACTAAAAATAGTGAAAAACCCAATCAAATTAATACTACTAAAGAGAGCAATGAAGTTCAGCCTTAGAGATTTCTCTATTTTAACGATGAAATACAGTGAATTTTAATAATCATAAATCTTCCACCTATGGGTGCTTCAAATCGAAAAGTGCTTCCTGATTGCTATCTTCAATATCCGGCTAACGTATATTAACCATAAACGGATGTCATAAGTATAGGAAATGAATTCAAGCAGATACCCTTATAATACTTCACCCGGTAAGTGTGCCAGTTTGGAGTTGCCTTCTGCCATTCCTCGAACTCGGGGATACTGTAGAAGGCGAGCTCTTGTTTGCCCTTGAAGGCCTTTACGATAGGAGTGATGAACTGCTCCAAGAAGTTGTGACGCAGCAGGTTAGGCCAATTGTGATGAATGAAACTGATAAGAAGACCCTTGATGTGGGAACCATCCTGATCCTGATCGGTCATTATCATGACTCTGAGAAAAAGAAATTTAAAGTAGGGTAATTAGCCTCCATAGAAATGGTACTCAAAAAGTTATCTAGTGGTTTTGTCACTGTCGTGAAAACATTCAACCCCCCAACTTAACTGGTTAACTAACATTGAACTCAGCCCATAAGACAATTTTAACCACCTATGAGTCCCGATGAAGAGGTTGATGCATGTCTTAGATGGAGGGAAAATATCCTGAGTAACCCAACTATGCCGTTCTAACAGAACGGACTTAACCCGTGCTACTCACATCACTGGATGTGCATCCATAAATATCAATCTCGTGACTTCCGAGTTGACTCCTGATTACGCCGCCAGCGCACTGTCGTAGGGATGTGATTTCCACATACCTACCTTAAGCAGTAGCAGTATTCTAGAGCCTCTCTTCTAAAAAAGACTGTATTCTAATTACCTCATACAATCCCCGTTTACTTGTTTTAATTATTGTTGGTAATACATTCCATATCACATGACTTGGTCCATAATGAACCCATAAATGGTGATTGCTACGACAGAGTACAAGAGAATCACACATCTTCCGATTTGAATTAACTCATTAACAAAGGTTCAGGTGAGCACAGCAAACTTCATAGAACACGTTTTCTTCTTCCTCAATTTTCCTAAACTTCAGATATTAAGGTTACGTTTTTAATAAGAATTCCTTAAAATAGACTTACAACAAAGGGTAACTCAACTGGCATTTACCATAGAACAGTAAGAGTTACTACATTAACAGAACTCACTTCCCATAACGGAGATTCGACAGAGATTCTTGAGTTTCATATTTATTCTTATATTGAAGACCGATAATCTTAATGAGATTATTGATTTCTGCATTCTCCATAATCTGACGTGTAGGGGCTTCGCGTACATTGAGCAATTTACCCTTCAACGGGAAGACACCATATCGATCACGACCGACCACTGAGAGACCAGCCACTGCTAGGGTTTTGGCTGAATCTCCCTCGGTGAGAATGAGAGTACAGTTAATTGAATTCCTTGTTCCCGCATCGTTCGCATCATCCAGCTTCGGAATACCTTTTAATTTAGCATGTTTCTGCTTGTGACACTGCTTGTCCATCTTCTCTTGAGCTTTGTAACGTATCCAAGAGAGAATGCTCTCAACTATTCCCGATTTGGAGACTTGGGCCATGAATTTTTCATTAAGCGGACAGATAGAGCCAAAGTTTTTGGACTCCAGGCTCATAAATTCCTTGGTCTGTGAGTCAAAGGTTGGATTGACAATGAGGCAATTGATAAAAACCCACATGTGGGAGCGAACTTGGAAATTTTTGATGGCAACACCCGATTTCCCCGACTTCTTCTTGACTACATCAATCAACTTTGTGACAACCTGATCGGCAATGTAGTCGACGTGTCGACCGCCCTTTGTGGTCGCGATGCTATTTACGAAACTGACTTGCTGGAAACCGACAGAACTCGGTGCCACGGCAATCTCCCAACGGGGATTCACAACTTCGTAAACAACCTAAAATTTAAAGAATAGTCATTGAAATTCGGTCATACACGCTTATGTTTAATGAAAATGGTAACTCTGTTAAAGTCAAGTCAAAGAGCATGAGACCGACATCCGAGAATATAAACTGTCAGCGATATTAATTAATGACAATCAAGAAGTTTGACAGAAAGAAAGTCCTTCATAAGAGTGGTTTTAGAAAGCCTTGTGTCGGATAAAGATTATTTCAATAGACTTGAGAAGTCGACACTTTAAATAACCGCAAAACTTATTTATCAATTATCAACCTTTTAGTTCAAGACGTAAGTTTTGCCTGACATTAGACAAAATGCAATTTGAAATATGTATTTAGAAAACTAATAATTAGTGTATTTTTTTCTTTCAAATCAAGCCTGCCAAAAAAATACGAAGAAACAGAAGACAACTTACTGGAATATTTGTACCATCCTCAGCCTTGTCCTTGAGATACAAATCGATATAATCCTTGAAACTCTTGATAGGAACTCTTTCACCATTAAGGAAAACCTTAACACCCCGAGTCGAAGCAGCCACATCATAAGCTCGCCTCTCAAAGAGAGCCACCGTATCTGCATCCAATTCCGTCATGCCGAATCTCTCAAGGTCAGGGTAGAAGGAAATACAGGTATAGTCATCCCCAATGGATGGTTTAATCTTCGGCTCCGATGTCTTTGTCATGTTATCCACCCAGGTCTGTTTGAAACACTTCTTGTGATCCTTGCTGGATGTCTCAACGATGAACCTTTTGCTAAAAATGTTGCACAACTTCGCACCGTAACCATTCCGACCACCAGTGACTTTCTGTTCACTGTCGTCGTAGTTACTCGATGTTAACAAGTGCCCGAAAATCAGTGAGGGGACATACATATTCTCCACTTTGTGGTGTACAACAGGAATACCTGCACCATTATTCCAGATTCGAATGAGATTCTCCTCACTATAAACGATCATACTCAATAATTAAATAAACCTACGGTTTGATATCAATTTTGATACAACTCATTGATGGATCTCTGATCTTATTATCAGCAGCATTTACTAGAAAAAAGAATGAGTAAAATTAAGGTAAAAACATACCCAAAATCTCGTCATAAATTTTATAAAGGCCAGGAGTGTATGTGATTTCTCTTTGAATCATAGAATTTGTCGCCTTATCATAAACCCACATCGTTGTTGTGGTTCGAGAGATAGTGCCAATGTACGTATCAGGACGGATAAGTATATGTTCCAGTTGTGTTTTCTTTTGATAAATCCTTTCTACGGATAACCGCTTTTTAGCAGTAAGTGCCGGAGCTGCAGGCACGGCATTCATTTCGATATCACCATTTCCATTTGATCGTATTTCTGACATTTGTCTATCGGAAACCCAATGCGGCTGCAAAGATCTAATAAGCTTAGAGCCAGAAGTACTTTGAAAAAATAATAAATGATAAGATGCTCTTACTAGCTCGACAAGCTTCGCCCAAAAGCACGTATAAAAGGATAAAGGCGGATCTTTGAATTTGGACAACCCGGGACTTAAGCTATGTGTGAAAATAGTTTACATTGTAGGCTAATTAATTCATTTTAGCTGGTTGATCTCCACAACTGCAATACAAAGCCTTAGCTTAATAATAATTTTTAAATCCCATTGTAGTGGGTTGACTGGAATTATTTCTAATCATATTTTGGCGAAAGTTGATCCATTGCAATTTGAAGCTAATTTTTGTTATTTTCTTATAAAGCATGCTTGATTGATGATTAGACAAAACAATATAATAACAAATACAGATTTATTCTCTGAATATATGCACATATTTTTAAGCAAATCTCACTATTACTTATGTCTTAAATATTTTATTAAAAATTGTTCTATTCGTATATTCAATTATTTCACATGCAAAAACAAATGAACGAAATGTTCTTTTTAATTTAGACTATGGGGTTTGCGAATTTCTCCTATGTGATTTAGGAATTATCATTTCTTCGCTTTGCATGTCGCATATCTGCAGAGTTCCTTAGAATCATGACCACAACTGCAATGTCTTACTTTCTAAAAATTTTCCTTCTTCATCTGTTATCTAAATAGCCAATGGTAACCATTGCTGTTAATCCTTTACCATGATCTCCTCTCTTCTCTCTTTCCAAGATGTAAGGACAAAATAATTAAAATTAAAAAATTCGATTTAACAAGGAAATCTTACCATCTTTCCCCATTTTCAATCATAAATGTTTTTCACATACTCAAGTCGCTAATGGTCCCTTGAAATAGTATATCCGTTAGGATTCGTGAGCTTTAGCCTATATATTTGTCCATTGAATGTCGATAAAATTCTCGCTACATGTAGAAATGCGCAAGTGTAGTATGAAATTACAGGAAAAAAGCAAGAGATGGGATAGAAATGTGTAAGTGTACGGTCAACATTAAACAAGACCTGATTTTGTATACTATTTGGAAATATTTATGGGAATTTGTTTCATAAACTATCAGGCTAATCTAATAATATTCAAATACTAACATACGGAAATGTCTATCAGCACGCTTTGACATAGACTGATGTTAAAAGTAGAAACGTTTCATGTAAACCCTGATTCCTTTATCAACAAACTGAAGTAGCTTCCTGGCTATCTCTCTACTGATCTAACAGCATGAGTGACCTGACTTTTTCTGTATATTCCTTCGATATTGTGTCACATAGTATAGTGGACACATCCACAGTATCCCTGATAAGGGGCCATCAACGTAAAACCGCAGTTTGTGTACTTTCGATAGATTGGCAGTACACGCAGGGTGGTCTCTGTAATACTAATATGCAGTTCGAGCACCTAGACAGCTAGGCTAGACAAATCACCTTCTCCATCGGTTGTGCTAAATAAATGCAAATAAATAAACTTTGAAAACCAGTTAAAATAAAAAGCTTGTATGTTATTTTTATCCTAATACCATTAATAAAGTGTAATTCAATAAAATATTGAAGCCTCATCACAAACCAATTTAGAAAAAGCAAGTCTAAATGAAATGATCATTTAATGAACTCTTTGCCATTACATCTCATTTTTCCGGACTCCAATTTGTACCTGAAGCTTGTTGAAGTGTCCCCCTCTTTTTCCTTCTTCTTCGTATAGGACTCATCGAATCAGATAATAATTGGTCAGGTTCGCTATATCTTGGCTCAGATGTCTCAGTTCCCTGCCGCGAACTTGAGCTTTGCCTTCTCTCTGGTTCGCTCGACCTCAATAACTGCATTTGCACTTTAGACTTTTGAGTTCGCTCTTTTTGCCTTTTTTGCTTTAAAGCTTTCTTTGTACCCTTTTGATTCACGTTTGGATCCTCACGGGGTGGCGATCTGCGCTCTCTTCTCTTTTCAACTTTGTTCAGTCTATGCATATCTGCCCCTTCTTCGGCAATCTGAACCGTAAAGCTTGACTTTTAAAAATGTCCTACCCGATGACAATTAATGTGACAACATATGATATTGATTAGGGTAATTGGGAGATAAATCAATATCTCGTGAGAGTCATATGAGTCGATTATGAGGTCTTCACTATGACCTATACATGCATCACAAGGAAGGAATTGAAAAACGTGCTTTTTTGAAGTGGCTGCGTGTTTCGGCAGATATCAAAGTACGAATTTTTATGATATTAAACTATGATAATAGATAAATTCTTACACTTTATTTGCGGGGGATAATGTAACATTTCCCCCTGCAATGATCTATTTACTCATTTGATATCACTAGACTAGAGTTGACTCAGGCTCGAATTTAGAAAAACAAGACAGAGCTGTGGTTACTCTAAGACGCTTTATTAACTTGTTTATGTAGATATATAAGCCCACGCCTGTTAGAAGTAGGTTCGCAACCTTGCTGGACCAAATGCAGAGTGAATAATCGGGGAGATCAAACCGTGAGCTCATTGTCTAATGGCCAGATCAGGCTATATGGTCATTGATCGCTATCGCTCTTGGTGAGAATAGGCGGCCATGAGAGAAAATGATCGTCTTCTGTCACCACTTGTAGTCTTTGCTTCTTGGTCCCTATACTCATCTTTTATACATCTTATTCATTTTAAGCCTTTTTGGATTTACTTGTCTTGTCTACACCTACTAACTACAATTTAAATTAGTACTTTGCTTTGATTTGGAAATAATTATCGCTAATAATAGCAATCTCTGTATATTAAAAGATAAGAAGGTTTGAAACAATGATATTATATTTGGATTTCGATTTATCTTTTTGTTTTACTCATATCTATTATTTTCAAAGCACTTATGAACTGTTTATCCCGGTGATCATTATTCTTAATCACTCATTGCTACTAACCTCAGTGACCACTATAGTTCGTCTATATCCGGAAGAAGAAAATTGATTTTTATTAAGAAAATACTGTTTGGATTATGAGACAGATTGGTTACCCGTTTTATCCAGCAACATAGCAATGGGATACGAACTCGAGTTAACGTTGTTCAACAAATTCAGTATCCAAGACACCAATTACATCCAGTAATTTTATATGAGTTCTGCACTGTGCTAGACACGAAGGCTGATATATCACAATTCTGCTTTACGATTTTTATTTCAATTGCGTTTAATTTATCAAAACGTTATTTATCATTCGCCCCTTATATTGGCGAGTATGCGTTTGCATCCGTAATTATATCGGCGCACACAACTGTCGCTTGTCACAAAATTGAAGTGCAGCAATTCATCCTGCACTTATAATATTTCTTTTTGAGTACGAGTGAAATAAAGTAGGACTTTTGAAAAGTAATTTTTAATGCGCACGGGTATGAATTGGAAGGGATAAAAACTTCATCTAAACCGCAACTGGAGCTATGCAGAAGTTCCGATTTCAAGACTGAAATCCTCAGTTTACTTGTATTATTTCCTTACTAAATCCCTCAACAAATGTAGTGTACTAAATTTACACTATTTCACTTTTCAAACTTGCTAAATAGTACCAACAATAACTCCCAAGAACATTAAGAAAAGCGTTTTCCATCACTTATCTTGAATAGAGAGGACTTCATGGAGCTTCCCTGGAGAGAACCTCCAAATTTACCATCCCTATTTGGCCAGACTTAACCAAAGGGGGTAATGATTCCACTTACTAGATGGACAAAGAACCCATTATATCTGACTTCTGAAACACGACACAATTTTTCATATGCTGTTACAATTTCTCAATTCTTTAATGCATGTCCCTTATTGTATATGCCAATCATTAGCCTCAAATGGCCGATTTGAATAATTGCACTGGATTGAGCCATCTCTCTCTATTAATCCAAATTTTGTGCTTTTTAACCACTTTTTTAAATTGTAAATAACTGATAATAAAATTAATAAATACGTAAAATTGATACTTTAATTTCATTTCTGGATTAAAATACTTCATTTTATTCAACACCTCGCGAAAATTTTGCCATCATAACTTTTGAACGATGGATCCACCTGGAATCTTTCAGGGCTTTCCTAGAACATTCCAATCGAAGGTTTTGCTGATTGCTGGGTTGAATTTTCAGCGTTCCATTATTCCCAATCTGCTGAAGGCCAAAAATATCCAAGAGGACCCGTTTCCAGTTTCGATGACAGAGATGGTTTCGATAACGCACTCAAGTTTGGCCATCGACATCTAGTTCATATAGCTCGCTACCCTGCCGAGCTCTGATGATGCCATTTGGCCGATGATCAGGCGCATAAACTGCCGCGCCGGTCACAAAATCTTCTTGGCTCATGAAAATGAACTAGGGAAGGTAGATTCCTTTGGAAGTAGGGCATGGTGAATCATCTTGGGTTTTCGTCCCACAAGGGTTTGGCAGGACTGAAGTCATTTAACGCTGGAAAGGTGTTGATTAGAGATTATTATTTCTATCTAAGTATTCTAAAACAAATTTTCTCACAATGTAAAATTCAAAATACGGATAACATTGACAATTATCCATATTGTTTAAATGTACTACATAGTATTTATATGCACGCACTAATCCAAAAATACATTCTTGTCGAACCCTTTGTTTTTCTTAAGCTCAAAGAGCTATTGTTATGATCTGCTCTTCTCTGTAGGATACTGAAACCGATTACTAGATTCCCTAAGAAACTGCAATAGTTACAAATACAACCCGATAACACCATAATACAAAACGATCCAAACCACAATATCAACGTAGGACACACCATTTACATTATACTTCATTTACAACCATAATGTTGATAAATTTGTTCGAATAGCAGAGAATTAAAAAAAGCGGGATTTAAAAAGTGGAAAATAAAGAATTTTACATATAATAATCAATTTTGGGGAAAATATTGTCTTCTTTTATGTAGCAGCTGTTTAAGAGGTTATATGATACAACATTTGGGGAACCAAGAGTAGGATGTTCCTGAGTACTTAGGCACGTCCAATGAGTAACGATTTTCAAGCCAATCGGGACAGAGTATAGTAAGATGAGGGTTTGAATTGCCCTTTTTGCAGTACAGTAGAAATATTCATTTCTATCCAAGATTAGAAAAATCACATACTCGGATATTAGTTGGACTATGCCTTGTTACATCCCTTTAATAAATATTACGTTCATCATTAATGAGATTTGATTTTAATCATATCTTCAAGGCTAGTAGTTCCAAATTCCTCGAATAGTTTTTGGGATTTTTAATTATTAATCATAAGAATATTTTCTCGGAGATTTCCCACATGAAAATTATGTGCGTCCTTTGGACAATCGTAATTTATATGATAAATAACTTAACTCTTGGGAACTATCTTGAAAGAGAATTAATGAGGAAAACAACTGATACGAATAGACTCTTATGTAGCAGCCTATTATATTCTCAATCGGCCTTGTCGTTTATAAATTAAATTCCGAAAGTGATAGGACACATAGTGTAGCAGGTACTCAGTTCTCTACATCTATTGTGCTCGGAATACTGGCTATTATCAACAATTTAATTGAAAATTTCTTTGTAGTGATTTACTCATGTTTTCCAACCTTTCATCGAAATTCATTCCCAATCCCATATGACCTATAAATAAACCGCAAAAAGACCAGAATCCTCATTTCCGGCCTTTTAATCTTTATCGGGTCTGAAAGGGTTGCTAGAACAAAGGCGGTCACTTGTATAGTGACAAAATTGATATAAAGGTCATCATCAAGACTGGCAACTAGATATTTGATTTCCTTTTTTTAATTTGTTCCAGTTTTCAAGAGAATAGAGAGAGACGACGGTTGTGACATGCAGTTTATTAACCCAAGTCTTCGAAGTTATGAAAAAGGACCCAAGAGGAGGATGGAGGTTGTGATGAAGTGGATTTCTTGTCCCATTGTGGTGTGGGTGCCTGCCTATGTTTACAGAAAGGGTACATAAATAGCGGCTCACAATTGGCGCCAATGGGGATGTCTACGGTATTAAGCTACTAACCGTTAAGACTGGGACTGTTGAATACCCAGCTACTCCATTTCTCCAATATGTCAATCCTAATGTACCCACATTTTAGGAGATAAGAATAATTGGATAAGTCTTATTGATTTAGTACATAAAGGGGCTGCTTTTTAGGTGGTCTGCTTGTCGTAGTTTTAACAGGCAGTTCATATTACAAAGGCGGGCTTTCTATGACATACTTTGAGTCCAAAATTTGGGACAAGTTACAAAAATCGTATCAAATCAGGAAACTGCCGGGAATATGATGAGTGACAATCCATATAGTTCAAGAGATAACGAGAGCAGACTAAGAGTTCTTCAGATACCTCTGGAAAAGATACACGATTAAAGATGTGAGATTACGCCTAATACATAGCTCTGATCTGACGCTCTTAACTCAATTAAGTGTAAAAGATGTCAGCAGGTTCACCGTAGAGGCTCGTATCAGACGACTAAAACTCATGCCGGCGAAAACTTTCAAGTAAATGAAACTCAGCGTGAAAAAATTCTATTTAAGTTTATTACTACAATTCCACTGTTCACACCAAGATATAATAATCCACTCAAAGGCGTTTCTCCTGTCCCTAATCCTGTTTCAATTTCTTCTAGTAGAAGAGAAGTTCATTTATTTAGTGTCCTTTTACCCTAATTTCATCTACTTCTGCTGCTTGATAGCCCAAAGTAACAGTAGATCCCGTTAGTATAGCTACTTTAGGAACCAGATAAAGTTAGGCTTAGAGATATCGCCATATAAAACTAATGGCCTTCCTAAAATCTAACAGAATGCAACAACCTTTCCAAAATCAGAAATCCATGAGTTGAATATAGAGCAAGAATATATTAAACCACCATGGGGAATGAGGGAAAGAGGTAAGATACGATTTAAGGTGTATAAGAACAAAGAATGTATGCCTTCTTCATTACCTTAATGGGCGCCTAAAGCATAGAAACATAATATAGGTTGTGAATCTTCTATAATTTAATAATAATAGCCTATAAAATAGGGTCAGTGAAAGCAATTTTCAATTATCTTACGTTTTCAATGACAAAAGTAATTTCAAGAATTACTGCTTGTAACCGACAAAGAATAACAAGTAAAAGAGGCAGAAAATATTAGGGATCTTGTCAATATTAAAACAATGACGTAAATAGCACCTAATAAGAGTACAGCTAATTTTAATTCACACGTGCAATGACGTCATAATGATGGAAATGGAAAAGACAACTATCACATAACAGAACGATAGAATGTACAGAAATTTAGTTTCGGAAAATCTGGATATTACATTGCCAGGAGCGGATACTGAAGTCAAAGTAGTATACAATGAAGCAGTAGTACAATGATCAGTTTCCAGAAATGGATCTTCAGAAAAGTATACGATTTATCATAAGAAAACAGTCACCGGTGAAATTCCTGCTTGGCATACTAACCAATCTCATTAAGACCGAACAGACCAATAAAGTCGCGATCCATTAGTGCTTCCCCTATCATGTGCCTTTATGTGGCCTACTTAATGGACGGGATGTTGGCAGCTCTTTAAAAGTGGCTAGGAAAATCGGGGCAATATGGCATAAGTTTATTCAGACATATAAGTCATAGGGGTTTTAAGTGTAGCTAAATCGGATATATATTTACTAGGTCGTCGAATGTTAGATAATTCTTGAGCACTGCTTTAAAAATTTAATCTCCATAATTGTTTATGAAATTCAGTTTGAGTCGATAATAGCCTTAGGAATTCAATAGTGGGTAAAAACCGTGTGTATTTTAATATAAAGTGAAATTACCAAGGATCGGCTATGAAGAGCCGTTTAGCCAATCAAGTTTTGATGCGCGCAGTATCGCACAGGAGAGGCACGTTGCCAGCCTATGTGGTTCTAACGTGGTATATTACCACGGAAAAGAAGTTCCGTTTAAAATTTAGTAAATGTTTGAGTTAATCCAATTAGAAATAAATGTAAATTAAAACCCTTTCAGATGTGATCAGTACGTTATAAAAATAGGTGCCACTAAACGGATTTAAAATATACAGTTACAATATCAATAGTTGGGTAATCTAAGTGAAAACCTTCAAAAAACAGACAAAAAATATCCTTTTCGGACCCTAATGAAAAAGATATCGTCCGAATTCAAGTCTAGTGTTCTAGTTGTAATTAAAAGTCCAGCTAAATGTCACATTATGGAACGTTTCATAAAACCCTAAAAAATTCGAAAAATTTGCGACTCATCTGAATATTCTGTTATGAAACCAGAGAGAAATTGCATACATTTATTTCTCATGTCAAAGCTACTTAACATTATGGGAAAATATCTATACTCATTGGGAGGGTAAAATATTTCATTTTAAGAGGGTGTTATGGAAATAGGAGATTCAAGGAGTCAGGAGAACCTACTTAATCTGAGCTTCATGATCATCAGATCAAATACTTGTTTCAATCCAAAGTCCGATTTTATAGTTATCTTCATATGGAATGCCCAGATACCATGATCACATGTGATTTTGAAGCGATCCGTTACATATTATTTTGTTGCACCCACCTATTGGACAATGGTGTTTGCCAGGTTACGGATTTTATGATGACCGATCCTCCATTGTCTTCTCACTTCTATTTGTAAAGTTGGTGACACCGAAGGTCCACACATATCATTTATCTTTTACGAGGATATAGATTTTTTCAAAGAATTCATTATCCAAATTTCATATTCTAACTCACAGCTATTTAGTATCCGTCTGAAGTTGCCTTAACCAGCAATTTACTCGTGCGCAAATTTAGAGATACTCCATTTCGGAAGCTGGAAGTTTAATAACATTTCGGCCAATATCTCATCTTCCTTGTGAAGACTTGCCAATATATTTAATCTCCACTTTTTTGCTTTTCTCAGCAAGTTTTCTTAAAGAGACATTTTCTACGAAAACCTTAACATTTGTTCCTCTTCTTCGCGGGCAAGGCATCATCCACCACGCAATATTTTGAATAACTTTTAATCTATTAGTCTAAAGCATTGACAACCGTAGGCAAACATTTGATAAAATATGGTGTTGCTAAGTTATATTGATTACTTTCTACTACATGGGGGAAAAGATGCCGAATGTTCCAAAAGCTGCCTCCTATCTAGGAGGTAAATAAACAACTCCGAAAACTAGTGCTGAATAGCTTGACGTACCGGGTAGCCTGCATGGCAGGCGGGAGCTGAGTCATCCATGTGAACAAAGATGTACCTAAACCATCGCGCTACCTGGAGCCAAGGCCGAAAATGATGGATGCTAAAGAGGGTGTATTGGGATTCCCGCTTCAAAATCGATTTTTCTGCTTGCTTGTGCAGTACTTTAGGAATGAAATTACAAACGACTGAAAGATAAAGGAGCATTATATCCAGTCATTATAACTACTTGTAGGCTAAGAGCTATTCCCTTACAACACTAAATATTAACAAGAATCAGTGTTTTCAAATTAGAAAACCAAGATTTGAGTGATAACATGGGTTTATTGGACATCAACAGGAAATGTGAGAAAAAGAGAAATTTAGTAAGAAATAGAAACAAAAAAGTATGAGAATAAGTGCCAACACAGCTAGTGAAAGCTTATAAAGACACACTGCAGCGAATTGACTCTTCTGCATCCTTTGCGAGTCCGATAAACAGCCAATAAGGAATCATCATCTGACAGGACAGAGCAGAGATATTAGTCAACATGTATGTCTGGTAGAACTTACTAGGCGCATGTAGAAAATAGTCTATTGCAAATACTGCACGTTCAATAGCGATCGAAAAACGACAATTAAATTATTTAAAATATCTTGAATTGTGAAGACCTTGACAGCCCAAGATGAAAACATTTCAATCTCTCTAAAATGACACTTCAACATTTAAGCCATTGTCGCTATCGATACCCTTGAAATCCCTGGTTAGTAAGCGCATATATTAGTATATGGTCAAACTGACCGATACGTGATAGGTTATTGCATAGAGCTAAATATGATTTGTACAAGTACAGGAAGAACTTTCAAAGGATAAGAAAATCAAATCGTTTCTAGTCCCACCCTTCTGCTCTTGGCTGCAAGAAGATACAAATAGATCGGTGTGGCATGCCTAACAACGGAATTAAATCAGCCGATCTACTAGCTCTGAATATCGCGGATATGACATCATGAACCCAGGAGTCAAGTAATTAAATTTGAATACAGGCTCCTTATATAAAACATGGACATCCCAATACTTCCAAAATGTCCTGACTTCATTATCTTCTTATTTTCTAAATGGCCTGACGATTCCACTCCCTAAGTTTTGATTGGCGTCCCTTTGTTCTTTACAATTCCAGGATATTTGAAAATTTAATTGCGAAAGACCAGTTTACATGACGGTTGATTTTCACGATTGAAGACTCGCATTCACTCGTACCTGAGGAAACAATTAGCTGAGATTTGCAACTGTGATACTCATTTTACAAGTGTGCACACTTAAAATTCACGAAATCGTTAAATATCCGTTGTTATATCGTTCGCTCTGTGTAATCAAACAGCTAGTATTATCTTATGAGGATTTAACCGTAGGAAAAGAACTACGATCTGAAATAAAGTTTTGAATGGCTCCATTAAAAGGCGTTGAAATATAAGTTTATTGTGGTTAAGACAATAACTAACTGATGGCAGCTAACAACTAATAACAGCTACGGTCACCAATTCGTAGCTGCTTGAATAAGAACTAGCAACAATTGTGGAGCAGAACATCAAGAATTGATTAGACCGAAATATGTTCAAGGAAGCCACAACGAGGATTAAAATGAATTAGAGGGAAGCACAGGCGTGCGTCGCTTTATCGTAAAAAACAGACACTTTATACTAATCACTTTGGTAAGGATGAGCGCAGATGCACCTTGAGTAAAACGAGACAGTTATACTTGGGGAGGGNGGGGAATCGATAGACATGACAGAGATTTTGCACCAGAGGAGCATGAAAGACGTTACTGTGACTTCGCAAACCAAATACCGAAGTGTCGTCATGACAAATGCGAACATTAGTTCTAGAACTATAGTCATTCTCGAAGTTCGTCAAATTGCTGGTCTACCGAAGCTGACACTGCTTTGAAAGTACACCGATAACGATAGCATGGAGGGTGCCTAATACTTCAAATTATCAGAGAAAGTTCCGGAACGTAGCTTACAGATAGACGGCATATTTCCTTAGTAGTGAGTGCTAAGAGTATTCGAGAAGAACAATACCCCAAGTAGCAACTTTATTACAGTGCTCGTAAAACCGGTAAGACATGCCTGTGTAGTAGCTTAAATATCGAGGATTTCAAAAAACCAACAGTTAGCAAGGACAAACACCACGAATATCACGCTTTAAAGATAAAAGTCAGATCCTTTCAGAAACAGTTTTATTAATTATAGCTACAGATTTGTTTCCACAAAAACTATACTTTGGTAAAATAGGGCTACTACCAATTACTTAAGTGAAGCAATGAATGCATCAGCGTTCTTGTTAACTTCCTGCCAATCTTCATCGGGTTCAGCTAGGACAGCAATGACTTCACCAACTTTACTTTCACTGCCTTCAGATTGCTAAAATGCAAAAGAAAATTAATGAGAAAATGAATAGCATACGGCTAAGCTGTTAGAAGGAAATAAGCTTACGACGATCTTGGCAAGGACTCCATCTTCCTCAAATTCCATATCAATGATAGCTTTGTCTGTCTGTACTTGACAAAGAACATCACCGGCGGCAACCTCTTCGCCTTCTTTTTTGTACCACTTAAGGATTTTTCCTTGTTCCATGGTTGGTGAGAGATTGGGCATGCCGATCTTCATAGGGCCTTTAAAATACCAAATATATAAATATCTTACACATAACACGAGCATGAGTGTTAAATAATCTAGTGCAAATTCTAGGAACGAGAGGAAGAAGAGCGACACCACGAGCAAACATTGCTAGCAGATAACTGATTCAAAAACTGCCATTTTGTTTGAAAGATTGACAAACAAGGGCAGAAATGAATTCTGTAAAAGGTTTATTACTATAAAAATTTATAAATTAGTGTAAAAATAATTTATTGCATATATATTTTTATAATTTTTATCAAATACTGGTGCTATTTATTATTTCAATACTTATTATAAAAGATAAATTTGTTTGTATAGGAGGCGTTCACTATTATTATTAGGTATCACAAATTGTAACTATGTCAACACTAACTCAATAACGTATTTATTATAGAAATAGAACATAACCTTGTTTTAAGTTTTAATTTCCTAGCATTGAGTAAGATAGGCATAATCATTTGCACACGTTATTGTTATCTAGATGTTTTCGTTTACCTTATTCCAGATGATCATATCAACGTAGACATATATTCATAAATACAAATTCAATAAATTAAAATGCATTACTTAAAGTTCATCCTTCACTTCTATGGTGGCTCAGACACATGCTGATAATTTTTGAAAGAGTTAATATGTATGACCTTCGGAGATTTGTGGTAGGATTTGTTAATTTTCAAATGAAAATCCGTATCAGCTACATTGTGTTATATAAATTATATTTTGAATAAAGAGTGTACTTGAAATAAAATGAAGACAAGACATAGAACTTTCATTCAAATGAATGAGCACATGTTTAAATAACAGTTATTTTATGAAATAGAAACCCTTAGTATACCTGAATTTTTTAACCGGGCAGGCGAGTATTCAGTTGTATATAGGTTACGATATGCTTTTATTCAAGTGCAAAAGTTGATATGATCATCCATGATTGAAAGTAGAAAATCAATGCGAACATGATTCAATTATAATGTATCCACATTTGTAAATGAATACAATAAAGTGGCATCGCAATGACTAACATGCTTTCATGTGAGGTCAGAGATCGCGAATTTAATTTCCATCAATACACGCCCAGTGAATACAAAAGCTAACAACGCTGGGTAAGTCCGGATAAAAAGTTGGATAGTTTAGCATTAGGGTGTCTCCATGAAGCAACACATCTACCAAGATACGCGTTTGAAAATAATTTTAAATGAGCTTGAAAAATAATAAACAAGTAATTGGAAAAGAAAAGCTCTGACTAATTCAGGAAGAATTCATTCACACATTCATTCAGGAAACATTCACGAGAAGAATTTTGCTAAAACATTCTAGATGTTCTGCATAAGATTAAAACATATTTCCATTTTATTCTAACATGCCGACAAATTTCATGATAGAATTTACTTATTTTCGAATATTATTATTATTATTAATAACCATTGTTGTACCATTTCTCCATGAGATAAAACATTTATAAAGCAGGCGTAATTGGTCTGGGGGACAACTAATTAAGAAGACACTCCAAGACGATTTATAATTTGAAAAATACCATTTATAAGAACGAGTGTCTTTCTGAAGGTAAACTTACTGGGCCGTTGGGGATTTTGCGCAGACTAACAGTCTTGATAGCCAAGGCAGCAGGTACATCCATATTAATCAGGCTGATATTTGACTATGGGATGGGATGCACGTTATCCATCCCACGACAGTGCATAGACTATGCGGCATTCGGATATTATGTTGTCGTCATTTAAATTTTATTATATCCGTCTTGTCTTCGGAAAGGGTAAATAAATAAACTCAGATAAATTTGTGATGAAGATTTAGTTTCATACTAGGAGAGAAATAATTTTTCAGATAACGAAAACTTAATTTACAGTAATTATATTTTAATTTGGAGTTATGTACAGATAAATAACTTGCAATTGGCGCTATGAAAACAGAAACTCAAATAGACTTAAAATCAAAATATATCTGGAAAAATTATTTAAATTTTTGTTATTACTGTTGGATGAAATAACATTCGGGTCTTACAAATTGAGTGATATATTAACGTAGGTAATATATTACTAACATACAATAGATTTTCATTAAAATTTTATGGTAAATAAAAAGAATATTGTTTATTCTTCAAATTATTATGCATTTTTGTATCAGCCATCATAGTATCTGGTTAGCCTATTGTGCACACTGGCTTGAATATTTATCCTGATCACGCCGCGTTTGGTCGTAAGTCTTTTGAACGTTTTATTTTTAATATGTAATTTTTGATAACCTGCTTCCATTGTTTTCATTTCGGCTAAATGACGCCTGTTATATATTCCATGTTCTGCATTTCCAGATGACAGATCTACTGACCTCACGTTTACTTATTGCTTGCGGTTCTTACGATGGAACGGTATTTGCCATGTCTTATGATCCCGCAAACAGTCATGAAAATGGTCCATCTAGATTAAAATCTGAATTTATTGATCCTGAGGCTCATACTGTTCCTGTTTCAGCTCTAGCTGTCTGTGGAGATACTGTTGCATCGGGCAGTGGTGATGAAGCTATTCAGGTAGTATATCAATCACTCTTTATTTGAAACAATTTGTATTTGGAAATGATTTGTAGGATTCCGTTTATCGTATATAGCTATTTTCTGTTTCTCGACGTCATCGAATGGGATGTTTGGAGTTTCATAGTGGCACAATCCGTCACTTAATATTTGCGGACTCTCATCATCTTCTCAGTACCGGAGAAGACTCGTGTATCGCCATTTGGCGTTGTAGTGGAAGCAACAAAATCACTCAGAATTCTCATAAGTGGCAATGTATTCGTCAAATGCGTCGTCACAAAGCTCCTATTAGGGCGATGGCCCTACATCCCTCAAAGCGTCTTGCCTTCAGTATTGCTGATAGTGAGGGCGATCACACCCTCAGAATCTGGTCTCTTACTCGCGGTCGTCAAGCCTACACCAGCCGTCTTCGCGCGTTGAATGCTGAGGGGGCATCAGATATCTCAGTCGTCAAAGAGGGATCCTTTCATTTTCTCCTTGTTCAAGTTGCAGCCCCCACTTTTCATCGTCTTGATATTTTTGATTTGAACCATGCCACACACAAGGCAGTATTTTCAGCTCGATTCCCAGTCCTTCTTTCCAGACCTCCTGTCGTCTTTCATGTTGACGAGGATTGTATATACCTTCTCGTGGGGATTGGATGCCTCTTAAGAGCGTACAAATGCCAATTCAATAGAATTAGAATGGAAGTGATCGCTGAGAGTCGTATTCAGGGCAAGAGGTTTAAATTTTTGAAGGCGTTACCATGGCATGAGAAGGGAAAATTGATTGCTATGGTGACGTCAGATGCTGATGGTTCCTACGTGAGAGGATACATCTTGGATTTGGAGGGAATCAAGGAGAAGTCAGAGGGAGATAAGACAGTGCCTTCACTATGCTTGAAGCCGATATTTGCCTACGATGTTCCTGGGATTAGAATTACCCAAGCAGACGCTGTTTGGACTTCTCCTAGTGAGGAGAATGAAGGAGTGGAGACTTTACAGGAAGTTGAATTGGATGACGATGATGAGGAATCAGATGAACATTCTGATGTTTCAATGGAAGGGGACACTAATAGTACATCTGGATCTGATGAAAGCTAAGCTTGAGATTGTTATGATGCTTATGTACATAAACAAACTGTAAATTTGTTAACGCCTTCTCTACTGTTCGACTTCAATTTTCTGGGCAGATTTGGATGTATTGATATATACGTTTAGTGCTTTCTGCTACTGATAGCAATTCTGGAAGCATTCAACAACTAGGTGAAAATCTGGACGGTTGAGATTCGTCCTAAGTACCTGAAGGGAAAAGCGTAATGCATTGAGAATTAACTACAAAGTGCATAGTAGACCTCAGACAGAACATGCTATTTTCGTAACCATAAGAATTTAATAAATTAATGCAGCCATTCTTCTTGGCCTGGCAGTGATGGACAAAGTAGCAATTGCTAATTTGGACCCGCCTTAGTAGTTTTATTACGGATCTACGTTGAGGTAGGAGTTAGTTTTGGCTGGATAAATAGGGACCCTGAAAAAGGACCATAGATTCGGTCGATTCAGCATTCTGTTCTGAGTTGGGGGACACAGAGTCTTGAACGGTCCAGCTTCTGTTGAAGAGGAAAATTGCGCAGAACTCTGCTTTGATGCAAAACTAACAATTAACAAAATATTCTATAATTTAGAACTTAAGATTTCTGCTGCTGAAACAGATTGAATTGGTGCAATAGTCCGTGAGAAGCCGAGCTCGGTAGGTGGTTTCGATGGCTAGCTGGAGTATTTTTCTGAGGAATAGTATAGTAGCTGACATTTCCGAGCAGCATGATAAGAATATGTCATGAGTAGCCCATTTGTATCGACATCTGATACAGTGAAGGAATTAGTAAATTTCCCCTTGATTGGCTACGCTTGCAATGACGCTCAGATCACATTTCTGCCATCTCTAATCAAAGTGCTCTTATCTCATGGATTGTTCATTAATGTCCTGGTAGAGGTGCGTGGGATAATGATGGATAGGTTGGGATGAAGTGTTGGCAGTGAGGGTTGGACTAGCTAGATGAATTTCCCATACCTTTTCAGCTTACTGCACATGTGACGTACGCCATAATTTGCTGAATAGTAAGTGAGAGCTTCTGAAGGAGTATTTGTTAGAAGAAAATGACGTTAACATTATAAAATAGCCTCTTTAGAGGACGACAGATCTGCAATACCTTGCAGTCTCCAACTTGGGTTGCTGCATAAGTGCCTGATATCTTTCCATTTCAGATATGGAGACAACTTCAGTTATTTCAGGGCAGAGTTTTGTATATAGCTTAGCTCTGGAAGGTACGTAATAAAATCCAACAATTGGCTGATAGTAGATTTGGACCCAGGTTAATGCCTACTCTAAAATAAAGTATTACTGATCCCAAATTAAGCTACGTTTATAATTTTACTAAAAGTATCCCCTTTAAAATCCCATGATCTTAAAGAACATCTGGAGGCAAAACCTCTTACAAGTCAGAAGAATGAAAGTTTGATGGACAGTGGTGAATTAGACAATAGTAGAGAAAGGGGAGAGGAAAGACAAGGAGGGTTATGATAAGAAGAGCCATTTAACGATTTGAAATGAGTAAGTAACAATGGTCTTGCATTAAAGTCTAAATAAAATACTCTTAGAAAGGTTGCCTGATTTCACGGTCTCCGTATGATGACAATTATGGGCGAGACATAAGCCGATAGGTGCGTAGTACAGAGACCAAGCCGGCGTATGTCAGAGCGTATATGTACGCCAATCACCTCGATTAATGTGCTTGCATACACCTCTCCTGGCACTTTGACAGTTATGGCCATATAACGATGCCATATGTTATTAAATATACTATTATTAGGTTAAATTATAAAGTCATTGTTAATAATAAATGCTACTATAAACCAAAGAAGTAGCAAATATTCTACTGTTGCCATTTTTAAGAATTTTATCTTTTTATTTTAACAGATATGCTGGAGTCGATAAGTAGTTCCTAATTTTTTAAGCTTAGATTTTTGGAATTCTATTACATTCAATCCTTGGGAAAACTCAAGTACTCAGTCATAATTATCATTTTACACATCTCTCCCTAAATGTTTCTTTTATTTTTGCTTGTAATTGTATCAGACGATTTTATGTAAAGAAAAACGCTTTTTTTGTATCAAATTATTTTAATACTCTATTTCATAAGTTATTAATGATTTTTTATCACATTTGCTTTCCTAGATGGGAAATGTCTGTTAGATATTCTTAAATTAAAGCATATTGTAGAAAAGCTCTTCCTCTTGAAAGATACTTCTCAAATGATTTCAGTTAAAAATATTACAACTGAAGCTGTACCACTTGTTAGTAACGTCATTTACGCTCACTGGAGTGGAATCTGTTACCCCACAGTTACAAGCGACCCGACGTATCAATGTCGATTCTTTGGAACAATTATGCCATTTATGTTGAAATATTTTCCCAATCACATTGGATTCTCAAACATTTGCAGTTCTTATGACGTCCTTAAACATCTATATAAGATACAATTGACACTTAAATACAAAAAATAGATTTTAATTTGACAGAGATTGTTGTGCCTGATGGTGTTTTAAAATTGTAGATATTTCAGAGTTTGAGAATGATGAAATTTCAACGAATAAAAGTGATCCTTATTCAGAGGATTTGTTAAAACAATATTAATAAATTTTACCGATATCATTCAAAGCACATGCCAGTAGGAAAACATTGATTTTTAAAGAATACCGTTTTTAAATAAAACTTCCTTGCAAACTGGGTTACCTGGAAAAATTTTTTTTCTGTTATTTAGGAAAAATAGGAGAAATATACTGAAAGTCTATTTTAGCAAAATAATATTAATTTTTTGAGTGTTTGGCAATGGTAAACATTTTATCCCTATTCCTAAGGTGATTCTACTATTTCGTCAAGTATTTTTTTTACAAATTAAAGAGTTGTTTAAAATTGGAGCCTTTTATTGCTAGGTTAGTTCCTTTATTTATATCTTTCTAAAATATTTATCGGAAGTTTGAAAGATGGATCTGAAAAGCTACCTATTTAAAGAAAGTTCAGATAGTTCAAGAGTTATTGAGTAAACTTTTGCCGTCGTACAGTTTCAGACGCAACAGCGTTGAATGTGCTTAATTTAAAGAAGAAAGGTTGAATAAGAAGTAAGGCGATAAAGCGTTGTTTGAAAAGTCTAGACCAGGGAATATTTTAGAAATGGAAACAAAATACTCATTTTTGATTTGACACTTAAGATCGATTTCCTCAAGTTCTTTCCATTTGTAAACTACCTGTATCCCATGCTTTGTTCTAATTTTGGTCGAATGTGGTTGTGCTGACAACGAAATTTTAGAGACTTGATCATAATGAAGGATCCATGAGTTTTGAAGAGAGCAGAAGTACAACGTTCTTTATTTTTCCTTAGAGTATATTTTACACACATTCAGTTCAGAAGAACGGTGTTTCTGCTAGTGTCATCCCCGGTAGTTTGGGCATGGCGATTGAGGTGTCTCTTGATAAGGCTTGCAGGATTTTTGGGCTGATTTTTTTGAGGGTGATTGACTTGGAGAACAACATTAGGTTAAAGAGGTTCCGTAAAGTGTGAGATATTGGTTATCCTCATGTTTTATCCTGCTGATTGATGCGGATCTATGTCATTATTGGCCGTCTGAACGAAATTTGTAATAGGTAGCACTATGGGAGATAATGCCATAACAGGAAATGGAAGACTGTTTATAGTAGAAGTAAGAGTAGATGTGATTGGAATATCAAAAAAATATTTAGCCTCAATTTTTGCAAAAGGAACGTCTACTTCTACTGATGAGCTCTCAAGCATTTTCTAAAGCATTAGGGAATCCGTTTTTTGCTGAGAAACCTTCGATTTTGTAGAAATCATCGGAGAAGATAAATACAATGTGCTCGCCAGCATTTAAAACCTTTTATGGCATCAAAAATTCTAAACAATTCGTAAGTTTTCGAGCCTACTGTCAAATTACTGGACAGCCTCATGACAACTCAATTGAATAATTTTTACAAACATGTAAAAGTTATAAATAATTAAAAACAAAATTGTTAATTTAATTTTCTTGGATGAGAATAAAATCGCATATATTAAGAATTATTTTGTCGTTTGAAGTATTTGAATCATAAAGGACTTTTAGAGATTGTTTTGCATTTTGTATTAATATAATTACGTCACTATGGGTTTATTTCACCCAAATCCTAGAGGCAGCTACAAAGTATAAAATATTATTTCTTGACGCAATTAATATTTTCCCTTATGTTTGCTTCCTAATTTATTAAAATTACGATAAACCATAACATTATTCATATTAACGAATTGAATTTTATTTTCGCTGCACATTTTTGTAAAATAATATACTTTTCCAAGCTAATTCAGATTCAAGCCAAAAGTATATTGTAAACATATAATCTTTTTCACCCACCTGTGAATAAATTTCAGCCATTAAAGCTCAAGAAAGCTCTGGTCCAATAAATTTTTCAATTCAATGTTGTTACTTATTTAAAAGGTGCTACTGACAAATTACTAGTAGCAACATTTAGATTTTGTATCAAGGAAACAAGTTAGATAAAAATAAATGCGTTGAAAGGATGGTACTAACATTTAGAGATAAGAGAAGGATGAGAGAATCTTGACTAATTCCACCATACTTAAGAAAAATTATTATCATATTTAAAAATAATAAGAAATGACTACTATGAAATATTTTAATCCCAAAAAAGCGATTAAAGTTATAACTTTACATGGGTATTAATTTTCTTATTAATTATTCACAATTTTATATAATCGTTAAAATATAAAGTTGTGGGTCGTTGCTGGGCCTAATTTGGAGTAATAGAGAAAGTTGGCTTAATCCAGTACATATTAATCTATTAGGGGAATTGTGGCCATTTTGGAAGTTTCTAAGGCTGGTACAGATTGAAAGAAGAATCAGTTGTACGGAAATGGTGATCTTGATGCTGAATAATGTGCCAAAAATCAAAAAAAGTGTGGCAACTCTTACAAGTATTACAAATTAGATTCACTAATTCCAGGACGAAAACCTAGTAGCTGTCTGCGTGAATAAAGTCGTGTCAGTTTCCAATTGGCTAAAACTTTTTGACATATCAAGTCTGTTATAGCGAGGACTGTTTTAATTAAAAGATTAAACCAAGTTTTGCAGTCATCACCAATTAGCCCACCAATGACTTATAATGTAAAATACATTAGTAGTTGTATCACAGCATCATGGTGAGATGGGAATTAGCTTTTGCTGAGAGAAAAAGGGGTCTAGAGAAGAGCCATGGGTACGTAGGCTCCACTATAGAAAAGAATAAAAAACAAAATAGGTAATATTTGAATTAAAGCAATAACAGTTACGAATGAACGGAATTACTTCGAATAAATTGTGCTTTGTATCGGCAGAAGTACTGACATCTGATTTTCAAAAAACTCTTCTCTTGTCCCATAATAATTATTTCAGAATATTGAAGATTGAAAACTGTTCCTACAGATATCAAAATTCCTTAACATTATGGATGATCGTGAGGTATTTTGTGCAGATTGGGATTAAAGGAAAAATACTTGACAAAAAACTGTTTAATTGAATAAGATTGTGTACATTAAAGTAAAAGTCTTGTGGTACATAACTCTATCGGTCATGAATTTGAGATCTTTTGTTAGCGTCAACAACTCTCTACAGCCAAAAATTTAAATTTTAAGGCCACTCTATTACAAATCGCTGTCTTTTATCGATCAGCAATTCCCCAACGTATTTATCCGCACTATTTACAAATCCACCTAGAGCACTTAATGCCATCTACAAATTAGATAATATATATAACTTTTGACATAAATCAAAAAATAATAAATTAATACTACTTGCTAATCACTTAAAAATTTGATATTAAAATCTAGTTTTGTTGACCCCATCGTCTAGTTGAAAGATTTACATGTAGATCTCCTTGAAGAACAGCATGCGTGATTTTTAAATAAAGGCAAAATCGAGGAATGAATGGAGCTGATGGAGCTCAGACAAAACATCAGTATGTATCTGGAGTGGAGCTTTGATTTGGTCAACATCAGTAGCAAAATCAGACCGGATTTTCTCACGTGCCTGATAGGTCGTTGAGATCCCATATTTAAAAATTTGCCTTCTCCGGCATCCGGTTCATCTTTCATTGTTTCACCGGATGATTTTAAACAAAATTTCAAAAAGACGCAACGAACGTATGATAAACTTATCATACTTCCGACTAATGTGTATTTTAAGACATTCCTTTGTGCTGAAGGCACATGAACATGGGTTACATTTTAAGGGCTACTCTTTCCTGTTAGCATACTCATGGCTCCTTAATCTAAGCTCAGTGAAAAAACCTTTAGCATAAATTGGACAAACAAAAGGAAAGTAACTAGTACGACAAAACCTATGACGTTTAAGAGCCTCCGATGTCGGAAAACTTGATTCACATTCGTCACACTTATGGTTAAGCATTCCGAAGTAAAAAAATAAAATAAAATAATATGAAAGCGGCAGTTTGGTGGATCATAAAATCCCCATTTATAATACTTAGGTATGTATGGTCTTCCTTCAGTGTGAGTCTATTCGTGATCTACTAATACGTCCATAGCCGAAAAATGACTATTTTACTGTAAACATGGAAATGTTATTTCCTCAGCATAGATACATATATGTCCGTTGAGTAGAGATCGCTTTTCAAATCCTTTGTGGTAACAGCAAAATTCATGCACTTTTCTGTCTGAATTCATCCAAAATACCTAACTGCACGATGTTCCGGTGTCTGACTAACTTCTGAAATCCTATTAGGATTCTTATTTTTCAAAGGTGTGAAAGTGGTAGCAACTGTCGAAGAAGAAAGACCCTAACGTTAAATCATTAAGATTACAGACGATGTGTTTTCTTGATTGGGCTGAATTTAGCACTTAAAGGCAAAGGTACTTATCAGTTCAATTCCACTGTCTGTTTGAGCAGATTGATTTTTCTCTAAATCTCTATCACCTCTGGGCATCTCATTCGTGCCATCCGCAATACTGATAACAGAATTTAAAACAGTCTCTGCTCGTCACTAGAGATAAAAAGTATTCACCAATTTAATTAACCCGAAATTTGCTCTGCTGTATATTTAAAGTCAGTTGTCCTTTTATAATATACTGATGCTAAAATGAATAACGAGAATATTCGTAGAGAATTTTGCAAAATGATAGGGCATTTGAATATCATAAAGTTCCATTAAACTTGTGAAATATCTCAGAGGAATTTAAGCTATTATTAAATCTAAATTAAAGTTCCCAGACTGGCATAAAATTAGGTCAGAAATTACTCGGTTAATATCGTTAGCCATGGAACTACTTCTGGTTCAGTGGCCAAATAAGGCAGAAAAATTGCCTTTTGATACAAATGACAAAAAGATTGGTTTTTATATATAATTCTGAATTGAGAGCCTAAGAGATTTGTCTGAAATTCCAAAAGGTTTATATGCAGTACGAGCTGACCAATTTTCAGTTAGTTATCATGCATTTTATTATATTTCTCATGTTAGGAAATTTAATAAAGTAAAAATTTCAGACATTTTTCGGAAGGTAAACACGCGTCATTATTTAAATTACTATACCAATGGGTTAAGCCATTGGAGCCTTGGTAACCTGAAACTTTTATCTATCTCTCCTTTACTATATCAAAAATGTAAACTGATGAACTGTATTTAAAAAATTATGCCAATTAGAAAGTATTAAACATCACAGACAAGAATTTGCTACGCTTGAGAGAACAAACTGTAGAATTTGAATTTTGAAATATGAACTGCCCATTCAGTAAATATTACATAATCCGAACCCAAAAATCAAAGGAAGTAAGACAACATGATACCTCGAAGCTGCTTTTAATATCTTTTCGAATTCCCACCTCTATCTGTATTGTACGATGTCAGTTGCTTTCCACATTTAAAAATTGGTAAACATATTTGTATTACTGCGGGTAAGACAAATTCTTCAGGTTTCATATTTTAAGTGTCTGATAATATTCCTACTGGGAAAAATGTAAAGTACCACCAATCTTGAAAGGAACTTGACTGTAAATCCTTGGAAAACAGAATAATTGTGGATATCAGCTTGAAGAAGGAAAGCCGGTTGGGAGAATAAACAATAATACTAAATAACGCAGGGCTATCGGAAGGGAAAAACTGAAAGTGATCAAATATAAAGAATTTCTGAATCTGGGAAATGACAGTACATTTTGAGCAAAATGTTAATCGGGGCACTGTTCCATTCAAGTTAATCAGAGTTGCAAACCAACCATAGATTTATCATTTATTAACTTTTAAATGTGAGATATTGAACACATTTTTCCATAAATATATTACAAAAAGGCTTGGCTTTGAAGAAGGTAGTAGGAAAGCAACACAAGCTGACTATTGGTAGTTCCAAAATTGCGGAAATTTAAACACGGGGTGGAAAGTATGTTAAAAACAATCAATTTGAAATTATTTTCACGATTCTATCATAGTACACAAATATTTGATAGCCATCTCTCACATCATGTACAAAAAAGATAAAGGAGAAAAAGGCAGTTAGGTTACATGATTCGTGAATAGTAGCGGATGAATCTTTTTTATCATAAAGCCAGTCAGTTGCAATTCCAATAGTATTGCTTGCATATTATTTTACAATGAATGTGTTTAAGTATGATCGGCATGTGAAGGTCCCATCAATACGATATTAAGGCGCTTTCCTGATGCATCAAGCGAGCATCAAGCAATTGCAATCGTATTGACCATGCCTCGGCTCAACATGCTGGTTAGTATATCTAATAGAAATTCCGCACATGGTAAATAGAAGGCAATATATGCCACAAAATAGGACATTTTAAATACGTTTTTGGAAAAGATATCAGTTGAAAAAGTGTTTTTTTAAAATTACACGTTCCACCGGAACGAACGGAAAAAACATAACTGGTATTCCTGTTCACCGCATAATTGCAATGGAGATATTTATCTAGCATAGACTTGCTTAACTTGTACATTATTGTAAATCTATTGGAGTGATTGCATGATACATGCAAGAATCCTACATTAAAAGTTCCGATTAATATTACAATTTGACTAGAAATCAGTATCAACAAGACTTGCAAATTCAAAAGTTAAATTTTACTAACCATTTTATCTCCGCTTCGTTAATGTTGTAAGCGGCTGAATATTATACAAAATCATTTTGCCTCCTCAACCATTGAAAAAATGAATTAAAGGGTTGAGGCCGGTCCTTCTCAATCAAAAATCCGAAACCAAAAATCGATTGAATTAAGACTCTTGAATACCTTGATGTTGGTCTCAGTAACCTTTACTCCCCTCCCACTATCACTTGTTCGACTTTCTACCAATTTCAGTTGCTTTCGACAATTAAAATCAAAAATTTTTTTACTGTGAATAATAATAAATTTGATAATTGGTGCTAAATTGAACAAGAAGCGTCAAAAGAGAATGATATTCAAATTAGATTTTGAACGACTTTTCCTGAAATTCACATTTGGGAAAGGCTGAAAACGATATAACGCAAAAAATCTGCAGACATAACTTGTAACTCAGAAGAAAAGATGGAACTAAATGATACTATATAACAGTAGATAGTTTAATTGTTACTTAAGGGAATTAGCATTTCAAGAAGAGATATAGCAAATCAGAACAAACTGGAAAATTGAACAATTTTTCTATAAATGGAGTATGATATATTATGTGGACCTGCAGGATAATTGGTAGCTCTGAAAGGTCTTTAACATTTTAAGAGATTTTGGAGTCAGCAGTTGGTATATAAGTTAACAGTTTACTAAGGTAAACGTCACATCTTAAATGGACGGGATGATGAAAACACGATGAATAGTATTCCACAGTCAGAGAGATTACTAAATAAATAAATAAAAATATATATTTTGCTGTGATTAAACTGCTAGGCTATGACATAACGAGCTTATTCTATTTTTTTCCCAGCGTTAGTAAGATAAGAGGATTTGCTTGATAAATTAGATTCTTATAGTAAGACAATTTATTCTACTGCATGAGATGAGTTATGACATGACGAAAATACAAACCAAAAGTTCAGACCTTGTTTACTAAGACATCGCCATGACCGAAACCGCTTCGAATTTTAACAGAGCACTTTAGTTC
Source organism: Hymenolepis diminuta (assembly GCA_900708905.1). Classification (NCBI taxonomy): domain Eukaryota; kingdom Metazoa; phylum Platyhelminthes; class Cestoda; order Cyclophyllidea; family Hymenolepididae; genus Hymenolepis; species Hymenolepis diminuta. The sequence continues at coordinate 1,860,386 of CAADRB010000015.1, read as the reverse complement.
AAATGAAAAAAGGACACATTTTGTCTACTTTAACCTTAATGGTTGGTTTTATTTAGTACCTTTAAAAGAACTCAAGCTTTCGCTCACTGTTTACTGCAACCCACCCCGGCCTCGATGAAGAGGACAGGTTGCCTGTAAATTCGCGGACTCTTCCGCTTTGTTTTAATAAGTACTCTAGTTTATGTACAAATGGTTACATATATGTATAACCATTATATATATAGGTAGGCATAAATATACAACTACCTAGATGGTTACACAACGGGTAGAGGGCTTCAGAACCGAGTACGACGTTATTAATTGAAAAAGTATCTGAGAACGACTTCCGTTTGTAGAAGATTTATGATGATAACTCTAGGCTTTCAAAGACACGTTTGCTAATGTCCCGCAGTTCCCTTCGATGCAAGATAGAAATCACGGAAGGTCAAAAATTTAAATGCTGATCTTTTGAAAAATTCACATTTCAAGTATATTGGGCTCATGGTTTTTTGATTTACATTTGTTCCCTGAATATGTATTAACGGATCTATTTTTAATAATCAAATGGCAAATATTGAAATCCATTAATCAGAAATAGTTCAAATATTTTATATGGACCAGTGGAAGTAAGAAATATGGGAGTTTCATGGAAATAACGCAATAATATATATATTTGCATTATAACCCAGAGAGCAACAGAAATGAGATCATAGTGACGCTGTAATATCTATTGATTAAAAGTTGTTTCATTTTACTCATCTTTATTCTTTCGTTGTTTGTGGAGAAGGATGAAGTAGTTACTGGAAAAATGTATTTTGCTGCTATAATTTCTGAAATATGCTCGATTTGGACAGCCAGTGACTTCTATGCTGATGATGCATAAATATATTTGTACTTGCTATTCACAATAAGAGGGTTCTTGTCCGCGTATGATATCTACCTTAAAGTGCCATTCTTTGGGGATCTTAATATATTTATGAAAAAAGTTACTTTTATACAAATCATAATTTAGTCAATTAGAATATTTATTTAATATAGTTTACCCATCCCTTTTATATAATGTAATATAAATGAATAAAATAGATAAAATAAAAATGAAATAAATAAATAGAGAATCAATAGTGCTTAAGTGGTCTTTGTAAATTTTATCACCGATATAAATTAATTTATAATCCGTGTAGTATTTTAGGTGGTCCTGTTCTTAATACACAAAAACAAAAATTTTTTCATTTCAAATTACGTATTTAGAAATATTATAAAAATTACAGTAATACTCTCATTTAGGTTCATTCTTTTAGTGGTTATAATGTGGGAGTTCGCCGTTCATTTGAAGACTGAATCCACCTTAAATATGAGGCCTGTTAGCCAATGTCTTAGCTTGTGGGGCTCACAACGCTAACAAGGCTGATTGAATCACGTGCGCTAGAGCTCACCACGGGAAGTGCGGNNATGTAACCGGTCGCGTTGAAATCAAGCGCGGCGTGTGTGCAGAGACCTCCCCAACCAATCAGCAATCAAGATCCCTGCAGCCCAGCATGGTTTTGTATTTAATGACTAAGCTTTTATGAAAAACGAAGGAAGTGGTCAATAAACCCTCTTCACTCAGCATCTTACCGTTTCTTACCATTCTGGGCATAGCTTAGCTAATTTGGGAGTGAATTGGTAATAGAGGACTCTACCAGAGGCTATTTGGACTGCTAGGAAGATTACCTAGGTGTAGCAAAAGAATTATTGGTGTAGCATCCGCTACAAGCTCAGTATTATGGTTTCCTTAAAGGAGACTACGGTTTCAGCTGACCCAAATCTCGTTTAAATGTCATCTGAAAACCCAAGTTATTTAACAGAATATTGCAAATATAAATTTATATGAAAAAAATTATTTGTTATTGTTGAATAGGTGAAACATTAATTGTCAAACCCATGTTGGCAGAAGGATTCGTGGTATTTGGGATTCTGATGCAATTTTCCTTTGGTTTTAAACTCCATCTAACCAAAGTGGTGTGGTACAACGATTGACATTTAGCAGGAAGCATAGCTAATATTATTGTATCATAGTTTTCTTCCATGGAATAGTTTCATCGCACTAGTTAAAATGAATCTAAAATACTTCATATGAACGCCAGCTATTTCGGCTTTGAGAATGCATGTTTATTTTTTATCAAATCAAAATCAAAAATCAAAATAAATCATTTTCATTAATCTCAATATATTACGGAGCTCTACTACGTTAAAATGTTTGTCTCTTCAAAGGCATGTGATAACCTTTTGTCTTCTCAGCCAACCAAAGAAAAAACGAAATGAAGCTGTAAGACCAATCCTTGATTAAATAATACCAGTCTCGAACAAGCATTTGCTGCAATCTAGGAGACGAATAGTGAAATTTGAATTTTAGAATGCTAACTGCCCATTTAAAGAATATCGTTCAACCCAAACAGAAAAATCAAATGGACTTCTTCCGTAATACTGTGCATAATAATATTAACATCACTTTCCAGCTCTTAATAAATCCAGCACTTTATTATACACGCATGTAAGAATAATAATTTAAATAACAATAATGCATTGAACATGTCGAACCTGACTCCTAGTCGGGATACATGGTCAAATGGATTGTAACTTAAGGGTTTATTCTGGGTTTCATGAGATCTTCTCATTGGGTTAAGGATAATAATATTCAAATTATGCAAATATACTTTGGGATAAACTCAAACCAACATACAGCACTAATAGGAATTTTTGCAGTTTTAAATGAATTTTACAGATTGTTGTACTGATATTTACGTCCACCAGTTGTGTTTAATTTGGGGAACAATTATGGTCTAACTTCTAGAATAACTATGGATTCAACTATTGCGGTTTTATTTATCATGTTGTTCTTAATTTCCGAAAGCTAAATTCCTATTAAATGAGTGTATTGGAGACTTAATCAGAAGTAGGCTGTAGCGGATGCTGCACCAATAAGTCTTTCTGCTACACCTAAGTAATCCTCCTAGCAGTCCGAATAGCCTCTAGTAGGGTCCTCTATTATCAATTCACTCCCAAATTAGCTAGGCTATGCCCAAAGTGGTAAGAACCAGTAAGAGCTTAGTCATGAAATACAAAATCATGCTGGGCTGCAGGGATCTTGATTGCTGATTGGTTGGGGAGGTCTCTGCACACACGCCGCGCTTGATTTCAACGCGACCGGTTACATGACCGCACTTCCCGTGGTGAGTTCTAGCGCACGTGATTCAATCAGCCTTGTTAGCGTTGTGAGCCCCACAAGGCTCACAGGTTATTAAATTTTCCAATTTACCAAACAAGTAACAAAATTTTAACATTTTTAACTTGTACTCTATTGATCGCTCCATTTATTGTTGGTAAATAACCAAAAAATAGGATATAATCAATTCTTAAAAAAATCGACGATTCCAAATACCGCGCCGTTCTTACAACGTTATATAATAATAATGTTCAAGGTCAAGGGCTACACAGTAATTAACAGTATTTAACCAATTTATTCAAGTTCTAATATACTTATTTATATTTATATATACTGTTGAAGTTAATTCACCAAGAATTATTACTTTTATGGCCAAATTTACGGCCAAAACGAATTCAAATTTACCTGGATCGGAACCTAAAATCCGCCAGAATATAAACGTTAATGCCACTATTTCTTATATATTTCCTATTTTATTGGAATTTCGAAATAGTCTGGTGCCAAATGTCGAAAGCGTTTCTGTTATGATCTGCTCTTCTCTGTAGGATACCGTAATCGACTCTTCAATTCCCTTAGACATTGCACTAGTTACAGATGCGACTACACCATAATATAAAACGACCCAAACCACTGTATCGACGCAAGACGCACGTTATCGTATCGATAGGTCGGTTTTATATTATGCGCCATTTACAACCGTAATGTAAATAAATTCGTTCGAATAAAAGGGAATTAAAGGAATCAGGAATAAAAAGTGGAAAATAAAGAATCTTACATTTAAGAATTATTTCGGGAGAAATATTATTTTCTTATATGTTACGGTTTCTACAGTAATTAGGAGTTAAAAGTTCAAAAATCAATTTTAAGGCAAAGATAGAGGGATTTTGATATTTAAAAATGTTTTTTGCCTCCTAAAACTATCTGGCGTGAAAAATGGAAAACTGATACTGTTTACATAAGTACTATTGTTTAATATAATGCCAATATATACGGCTGATTTACGGCCCATCACACTATTAACTGGTATAAAGTTAAGTTCAATAGTTTAATTAAATCGTAATCAAATAATGTAAGAGTTTGGATATTTTTGTCCTCATTTTGCCAACTTAATGTAAATGATTTGCAAATGTCTAGGCGCAAAATATTTTTATTTAAATACATAAACGCAAACCGTGGTTTTTTATTTCAAATTTAAATTAGTAGTACCCCATTTAGTGCTCATGATTTCATAAACACACGAAGATTTAAAATAAGTTTTAAAAATGCATGTTTACCTTATTGATAAACCCTTGTAATGAAGCTAATGCTTGGTTTTAATATCATGCTCCGTTTATAACAATAATAATCAAGATTATAAAAGATTTCTCTAATATTAGGTTTAATGTATGATTAGTTTTAATTGCATTTACTGTCTATGATTGCTAATTGCTATTTCATTTGTTAAAGTGGGTAATGATATTCAAGTTCGCCGTTCATTTTGAAACTCATCTAATTGTGCAGTTTACTAAATTTAATTTAAATAATCACGAACTTTAATTGACACATTCAGTAAGTAATCACTACCAAATAAGGGTGGCGATTTGTCTTGCATACTCAGCTTCACCAGAGGTCGATTTTGAACGCAATTTTCTGACCGGGTCAGTTGATGTCCACGTCGTTAACGGAATTCAATCTTTCCTAATTAGGATCATAATTTAATGTAAATCAAATCAAATCGTGTGCATGGACATTTATATTCGAAATATTTTTAACGTGTGATTTATCTGTTTAACAAAATCAGCCAGAGTATTGTAAATAGTGATAGGTTTTTAATCATTGTCATGACATTATTAATAAAGCCTGTTTTCTGTAGCTGCTTAGTCTGTTTTATGGTTAAATTAGAGTAAAAATCTAGACCTTTTTGAAAGAAATCTCTCAGTTAGATGTTTAATATTTTGTTTTCTGTCTAATGAGATCCGATTTAATTGAATGGGGTTAGATTGCAGATATGCATATTTCGATATTTTGCTTAATTTTGTTAATTCGGTCAACCAGTAAGAGGTGACTTTATTTTTTGCCCAGATTTATTTATAAAGAGAGATTCATCAAGTAATATTAAACGGCAAATTGTTATACCGAATATGATATTACCCCGAGGTCGTTGCTATGCCAATCATGATGTTTGGATTAATTCATTTGGTGGCCTAATCGAACGTTAGTCGATGACATCCTGGGCTACTTAATTTAGATAGGGTGCTTGATTAAAAGCTGTTGGTAGTATGATATGCGGTTACATCATCAGTTTTTAAAAAATACGTTATAATATTGGCATTATGCATTCTAATTTCATAAAATATTAAAAACAAGTGAATTTTAACATTCATTAGAGTTGAAATCAACTTTATAAGAAAAGTTTTGAACTTCGAGGACACCGATGAGAATCGCTTATTCCGAGAAAAACATAAGCTCTGCTAATGGGAGCTTTTTTTCGTATCCTAGAACAGCTAAAAAATTGCCGGTTGATCCGTAATTGCTCTTCTTTTTTTCTGATCTGAGCTATCATATTTATACCATGCCTCAGACTTGGAAACTAATTTTTGGTTTACATGCGCGATTGTTTGAATATGCGATTGGTCAGTGGTTACTGATTTAAATACTTTGTTGATCGCATTCACATATTCAGATTTGTTTTAATTACAGCCATACTTTCTCGTAATCGCTGACATACTTACCTCATATTAATTGTCTTTTGTATCTACCTGACCACAGAGAATATTCTAAAAGTGGTGATATGTCACACCGGCCAGCCAATAATTGAATTACTTCTTTATGTAATCTCTTTTGGTTAATTTTATTCACAATAATTACTTCAAGTAGAATATTGGTTCATACTTCATCTTGATATAGTCTGCTTAATGATTTATTTCTGCAAATCGTTTGTAAGTTCTAATCTTCATTGCCCAGGTATAGATAATAATGGCCTTCCTGCAACTCACAGAGGAAATCTTCCATGTAATTTCATTCCGAACAATATCTTATGTGCAAATTGGGTCATGTGATTATTCTGTAACCTGGCATGTCAGAAATATGGTCATTAAACTACCATACTATCAGATAATTGAAGAACCGAGTTCCAGACGTTCGAATTTAGTTCCATTAATTTCCTGAGTTTTTCACATTTTCCATGCAGCCTCGTACGGAATTAAATTCTGCTTTATCCTTTCTATTTAACTAAAATATTAGAAGTACACTTTCTTTTGCAAAATGGATATCTAATTCAAAACCGTTTTAAGAAGATTTCGTTAATTTTAATTTTAATAATGTGTAAACGCTGTTTGTAAACATCCTCCAACTCGGATTTCACGAAATCTAATTTGGTATAAAAGTAGATAACAATATGTTGAATATTTGGATAAGATAGAACAAGACACCAATCAAGTGTTTATCTTTTTCTTATATACTATTTAACAGCAATTTCAATATATATTCTTTATGTAACCGAGCCACAATGAACATAAGAAGTTACCGTGGCTTCAGACTCAATGAATTTGTCCCACATGTTCCGGAACACTTCTCTGTATAGTAATTTAAGAGGAGTCGGTTAATTACTTTCAAAACAGTTATTGAAAGGTTCAAGTTAGGCAATCTTCATTTTTGTCGATTATTTCTAAATGGATTGTAGTCAAATTCGCGGGGAGGGAGATCCTGTAGGGCAAAGAAATGGAAACTTAACAATGTAGGAAATCATGCAACTGGTGATCATTACTTACAGATTTCTCTAACAGGAAGTGCCCACAAATTTTCATGATATGGAAATCAAACCTTCCCTTGATAAATTAAATGAATGCCGTGGATCCGTTTTCATGAAAAATTTAGTGGCTTCCGAATAGTTTTGACTTGATGCCTTTCAGCGCATCTGAAGAGCTTCGAATTCCAATTTCACTGTTATTTAAAGAATGTAAACTTATTGGGATTTGATGGATACGAAGCTTAAAATTAATTTTCTATAAATTTAATTCAGTTCTGACCTTATATTTACCTTTACGATGCGATTCAATCCATAAGTGCTATTTTCTTAAGCTGCTTCCTTAAATGTTTTAAGCATTTGTTACGGGCTTGATAGCATTCACTTATCCTCAAAAAACCTTAATATTTGGTTGTCTTTGTTTTAAGCACACTGAGACCATATTACTCTGTTTTAACTGAACGAAATTTATGTCCACTCAGTGAATAGAAACATGCTGACCCATACGTCGGCTCATTTGCATGTAATTTTTACTTTTCTCGGATCAAAAGGAGAAAACTCTGCACTTCTTATATTCTACTTTTTAAGTGGACCCCAAGAGAGAAAAAAAGGATGGTATTTAAATATAATCCAAATTACTGAAAATAAGCAAGAAAGCACCTATTTCTAATAATTTACAGTTTTCTCTTTCAGAGAGGTCCTTTGTAGCAAACGCTAGGAACTAATGAAGCAGATCTTGACTGTGGAAGCTAATTTATAGCTTCAGCTAACAACACCGGTAACAGTTCTAGAGCAGAACAGCAAAATTTGACTATGTCAAAATGTATTGAACAAACCACGGTGAGTGTTCAACCTAGAAAGAAATGAGAGGGAAGCGGAGGAGCCAATAAATGACAAGTGTGTGTATGAGTGTGTATCGGCTATGTGAGTATGGATGGAAATACAAAGACGATTGGGCAAGGATGCGCGTGAGAACATGAATGCAGATGTACGTTTAATGAAACAAGATGGTTATAGAAGGGGGAGATGGAATCGAAAAATGTGTTTACTTATGAAATATAGGGGTTATGGAAGAAATTGCAAAGAATTTTCATTTACTATGCGAATAAAGAGTAATTTCGGAAAATGCATAGAGAGTCATCCTTCACCATATTATATCATGGTAACTCAAGCTCTTATGATATCGAGTAAGCAAAACTGTTCTTGTAAATGCCAGAATGCAAAAAGCAATAATATCATTTTTTTACAAATTATTTACAAAACAATTTTACTTGCAGTAAAAGAAAGAAATTTTTACCTATTGTGAACCACAACATTTTTATCGTTTACTATTTTTGATACCTATCGCAAAATTAAACTATGAACAATTTGATGAAGATCGCATAATCAAATGAATGTCCGGCTTCTATGACGCAATGCCACCCAATGTGTTCTCGCAGTGAGGCCATTCATTAACCAATGAAATTTTTTCCAATTATCATATAATCATATATAATTTACCATAGTCACCGCTTGAGTAATCGAAGTTCCTCATGACTGAATATACGATAAAAGCGATACTCGGTTTACCCAATTCGCCACCGCCTACCAACGTGAGTGCCCCCGTTTTTTATTCTCTTGTATTTTAATGTTATTCTAAGCTATTTGATAACAAAGATTAGAGGCATTTTTCGTATTTTTGATGCGTGCAGAATTTAGGCATAAGATGTAACCCGTGGTTAGTTAGACTTGCCAATTATTTTAACGATTAACAGTTTGAGCATGGCCAATCTTTTGCTAAGGCATTATCTCCATGCCCAATTTTACTTCGAAATATTTAGGCAGCTAATTTATTTTTAAAAAATACTTCACGATCTATGATCTGAAACTCAGTCAGTATTCAACCCATTATATTAAAACGGATTACTGATTTTTGAGGCTACCCTTCATTCCTTGGTCTATCTGCCTTGCACGGTGTAGCGTCCAGACTGAGATTTCGAACTGTTTTAAAACGTTTTCTGGAGAAATAGTAATTTTCATCATTTTCATTAATGATTGTTGTAATCTTAAAATCCACTATTGGGAATAAATGCATTCCGGTTACATCATCTCTTTGAGTAAGTAATTAAAGGTCTATATGAAGTCCGAAAGTATATTTTAGCCTCAAATTAATTTACTGTCAACTTTTCCTCAAATTTTACTTGAATATGGCATATTTTGTCTACGAATTTTACGAGAAAAGATATATTTTAATTCATTTTCAGTGCATAATTATACGAATGAAGAGGTGTTGCTATGCTAACGGTAATGACGGGGTCAATGTAATCTGTGACCTGAACGAACATCAATCACTGACAAAGTCTGGAATATTCGATTTACCAAAAACCTGCTTATATTATTAGAATTATTCATTTCAGATTACCATTAGAAGCAAATAAATTTCAATTGTCATTAGCATGCAAAATAGTTACATACTCTGCTAAGCCTTTCGCACATTCTTTCTTTACGGCTGCATCATAAAACAGACTGTTTTTTAAAGTCACAAGAGAGGAATGTTCGAGACTTCGATTACAAGGCTACCGAAGGTGCAAATGAAAAACCTAACGATAACAAGGACTTGCAGCAAAATCAATGTACTTTAACCGAGAGTGGAATTGGAACTGCAAGCACTTCCGCCTTAGAAAGTCAACTTCAACCCAATCAAGAAAACACGTCGCCAATCGTAGTAAGTAATATTGGTGCTTAAATAAATGATTTAGGAACCTTCTTCGACGGTAGACACAGTTGCTTTGACATTCGTGAACAATAGGAATCCGGAAAGGGTTTCAGAGGTTATCTGTAAACTTGGAACAAATGTTGATAGAGACATTGGGAAAACTTTAGATAGAAAAGTCCATAAGTGTAGCTATTGCCAAAAAATATTTGACAGACCATCTCTTCTGCAGAGGCACATACGTACCCATACCGGGGAAAGGCCATTTCCATGTTCAAATTGCAATAGTCGCTTTGCGACGAAGGGTGGATTATTAGATCATGCACGGACTCACACAGGAGAAAAACCATACATATGTGGGTATTGTAGTAGGGGATTCTTAGCTGCATCCAACCACAGCAACCATGTCAAGAAGGTACATTTGAAGGCAAGTGTGAACACTTTTTCATTCTATATTCCTACTTTTTAGAAACTTAATCATACGTGTGATGAATGTCAAGCAAGTTTTATAACACCGGGGGCTCTTAAGTGTCATATGTTCATTCACACCAGGAAGTTTCCATTTGTTTGTTCAGTTTGTGGCAAGGGATTTCCCGCCAAGCTTAGATTAAAGAGTCATGAGTACATACATAGTAAGGAGAAACCCTTCAAATGTGACATTTGCTCAAGTACTTACACAACAGAGGGAGCGCTTAGGGCTCACGTCAGGCGGAAACATGGTAAGATTATTATATTATCTTTAGAATTTCGTAATTTTTCTCAGGATCTTCTGGTAAATCGGTAAATGAAGAACCGATAACATATGAAAATAATGTTTCAAACATTACTTTAGTAACTTGGGAACGTCAAGGATGTAATATATTCAAGCGAACTGAGAAGGATAGAGTATCGAGTGGTCCTAATAATGATGGCCATATAAAAGCTTGCAACCAAGATGCTAACTGTCCTCCTCTTAACTTAAATATTTTGGGTAGTCTTCATTTTGACTTATTAAAGAATTTTTAGATAAATCACCTTGCTCCAACCTACTTTGACTTCCACTTCCTTCCCAAACCTTCGAATATTAACAAAATCGACAGCGGATCTGCCTTTAGATCCTACAACTATACAGACGGATTGCCACAGTTACAATTTTTTTGAATTTCTAGCTAATGCATCATTTTTACTTAGTTTACTTAAATATTTAAAAGGTTTTACATCATTAGATAATTGTTTACTCAGTTGTGGTATTTGATCCTATGACGTCACCGATCTAATCTTTATTAAAACCGAAAATCATCAAGGAAACAATATTGAATTTTTTGGGCTACAAATTTAAAGGTTTAATCTTTAACAGGACAGATTTTTGCATAAAATCTTCCCCCCTTTTAGCAAAAACGGCACTCTTGGAAGAGCTGGTGGCATGCAAGGTTTAATAGGCTAGGTGAATCAATTTAATATCAGTAACTTTAAGGAATTTTGGCATCCTTAAAGACCAGCTTCCGATATCCTTGGGTTCGATCTGAAATAGTTTACCTGAGGGAGGAAAGAATCGTTTTTTTAACTTTGAATGCCAGTATTCTTTGATATAATCAGATAATTCCAACTTAATGACTTTCATCATCTTATAATTACTTGCACCTTGTTGAAGACTGAGGATCAAATAAGGCTAATAGTTTGGTTTAGGGTAAGGAAAATCAAAACTGACACTTAATAGCGAAGCCAATTCAAAGGCGAATTGACAATGCAGATGACTGCAGATTCAATAGAATTACAAATAACTGACATTCTTGGAACAATATAGATTTTCAATTGCCACAATTGTTCTGTTGCCTAGTGAGAAGCCTAGAATATTTAAGTAATGCCGATTTAGTTAACATGCTGCAGTCTATAATGGCCAGGGTAAAGATATTAGAGATCGTATATTGGGGAGTATAGGTAGGTAAAGGAAGAAATCATCGATACGCAACATACCATCTCCGGGCCAGAAACATTGGGGAGTAAGAGTTGGTATTCACAAAAATAGTTCAAAGAACTATCAATGAGTAAATGATTTAGGAAACTGCATGCAAATGTAGCGGATGCTACACCAATAATTCTTTTGCTACACCTAAGTAATCTTCCTAGCAGTCCAAATAGCCTCTAGTAGAGTCCTCTGTTACCAATTCACTCCCAAATTAGCTAAGCTATGCCCAAAATGGTAAGAACCGGTAAGATGCTGAGTGAAGAGGGTTTATTGACCACTTCGTTGCTTTTTCATAAAAGCTTAGTTATTAAATACAAAACCATGCTGGGCTGCAGGGATCTTGATTGCTGATTGGTTGGGGAGGTCTCTGCACACACGCCGCGCTTGATTTCAACGCGACCGGTTACATGACCGCACTTCCCGTGGTGAGCTCTAGCGCACGTGATTCAATCAGTCTTGTTAACGTTGTGAACCCCACACAAAGTATACAAACATTTCATTTGAAATGGACTCTGTAAGCAAATTTTCGTCAAATGATTCAAAATCTCGAAAATCTGAAGAGAGGGTTTGGTATTTCTATTGCTGGTTTATCAGTTTGTAACCTCATTTCTATGTGTTGTTCTGTGGCGGATCAACGCTAAGCAGTATATATCCATAATTAGTGAAATAATGTTTATACGATCAGCGGTATCTATGTGCAAATTAAAACGGGTCTGAATGTATGAATCCGGTCAGTGAAGTATTTTAAATCTACATTCGTTGACCATTCATATAAAGCGTCGCAGCAACCTAAAGTTACCAAATAAGGTAACTGAATCAGTGGTTATTCATGTCCAGGTCCATGCGGAAAGAATTTATTTAAATTAACTAAACATTTGTGGCTAATTAGCCTAAAATTCTTCTAGTGGACCGAAACAAACGTCTAGAGAAGAACTCGGTCAAGCAAATGCTCCTCTTAATGCTTGTACCATCTGGTGTGTACTTTTATTTGATTCTTCCAAATTCAAGACTGTTGAGCATAATAAAGAAGGTATTTCCATGAATATAATCTCAGAAACAAACATCACAATCTAAAGGAGGAAAAGTATGTCCTAAGTCAGAACAGGCAACATAGTCTTTCCGAAATATGCTATAGTTTTAAAGCTGTGTATCCCATTCTGTGTATTTCAGATACAGCATTTAAATAAATCCGATCTTTAATCTTTCTACTAATTATTTCTACTGATGATTTGTCAGTGGAGAGTAGAGATGAAAAATTAATCCATATTTGATTGGCTTTTTTAATTTTAACGATAAGTGATAAAATGTTTCCCTATTGTATATTTTACCGTAAACCAAATGCAAAATACAAAATTTAGATCAAATAATTGTCTATCAGAATAGAATCCTAAACCAGGCCATTTTAAAGTAAATTCTAGGTTACGTATTATATTAATTTTATTGAGGCTTTTAGAATTGATGAAACTTTTCATTCGGCACTTATGTCTTATTTTAAGTCATCCGAGGCATTGATAGTGTCATTGATGTAAAATAGTCAAAGCTAGCAACCTAGTCACCAGCCATACAAAAACCTCTCACATTAAGATATACTCATTGCTGATCCTATGCTGCAAGTGAAGGTAGTGGCCATTGTGACAAGCTGATCACTTCCTCTCAACTTTGTACCCTTTAGTAATTACTGACCTATCTTTCTACGTTTCATACTCGAATAGATTTTAGTTCTCTTTCATCCGTTTTTTGCTTTATGTATAGGAGGTTCTTTAATAAATACACATCCCTCACAAATTACCTTCTAAAAAGCTCAGATTATGTCAACGGACATTCCCCTTTTCGAATTAGATTGGAAATTTCGGTCGTCTGTAAATAATAGATAAGCAGAAAACATGGATATCAACGGAGTCTATGCATTCAACATTTACTCCGATTCTAAATTTGGTCACACTAGGGTTGGTAGTTAATCGGCTATGAAATCGGGCATTAGGCATTTCAAGTTTAGTAGACAGTAGCTTAAAGATGAGAAACACCAGTCTACTAGTCCGACGATCTAATTGAGAGGCTTTAAAGGGTAGCATATTTAACTTGCATAGTAGAATTTGAAAGTCTTGGACTAATACAAATAAACACATCACTCTTTCCTTCTTTCTACTTTCATCAAGTAATGTCCCTTCACATGGGAACATAAAAGAAAGATGATAAAAAATGGCGATACAACGAAATCATATTTAAACAGTTTAGAAGTCAGCGAGAAAGCAGTATAAAAAAAAATTAAGTACAAGTGCTTACAAAATTGTTGTTCTCATAAAAAGTTGTTTCAACCGAGTGAAAGAAAGGCTATTATAACATTGGAAACTTGGAGCAGCATAGTTAAATTTATGACTTAAAATACTACTTAGAATATATTTAATAGGAATCAAATTTTCTTCGTGAAGATAAATTTGTTGTAGATTAAATAAGCTACGGGATGAAAAGAAAGCCATACCGTTTTCAGGTCCATTAAGCTTTTCAAAGTCCCCAGAAAAATGAACTGTTGTATTCCAGGATACGAAAGTACCATTAGATTGAAATGAATATACTGATCCAAAAAGCAAATTACCGGCAGTGTATTTGGGAAGGGGTTTGAATATGTTTAGAGTAAGGTTATTATGACAAAGTGAAGAGTTTAGCAGGTTCGGTAAGGCATTGGGAGATTGCTTAACCTTATCCGAAATCAATATCAGGCTTTCATTTGAATTCAAATTCACATGACATGAATCAAGTTTCAAATACTTTTGAACTATTCTCTCGGGGTTTTTAAGGTCACGAACAGTCATCAGTCCGGGCTGCATATTCTCAATGACCATATTATGGTAGAAATTTACGGTAAAACAAGTCGTAGTATCAATTGATTCATTGTCGTTTGTAGAAATGAAATAGGCATTAACTTCTTGTTTCATTGAATCGAGTTCAAATTTGTGAATCCTTTCTTTAGATGATGTAATGTTCAACTCTTCCAATTTCACCATCCATCCTGTTGGCAATTGTATGGTTACAACAAACATTCTGGATTCTGTTGAACGTACACATATTTTTTTTCTAGTGGTAGTGCATGTAACATCGCAGTTTTTTCCATCATGATCGATATATATTTCTAAATCGAAAGGCGAATTTACTTTTAAAGGTTCATGTACATTGTAAATAGTGGTAAAGTCTGTCAATATGCACAAGAACTTAGAAGCCATGATGCTGAAATCAACCTCCAAAATGTCTGTGATATTGTGAGAGCCGGCTTCTAATAACTGAGCAGAATAAAGAGCTCTCTTATCCATTTCAATTCGGGTATTAAATATATTCTTCGGTTTTGATTTGAGTGTTATAAATGCTTCAGAAAAAGAAGAAGGGAAACCTTCAAATAGCTCTATCAAGGCACGAATTATTATAACAGAATCTCCATAAGAATAAAAATTTTCAATTTCATTCCGTTGTTGAACTATCCATCTTAATATTCCAAGCCGGTCTTTCTGTGAAAATGTATCAGATTCAATGCTTAATATAGCAAAGGCAGTTGTTTCAAGATCCTTTAAGTTGTTGACTCCTACCGAAGCTCTCCACCACATTACTGTTCCACCAGATTCAGCTCGGTGAATTAACTCACTTAAAATTCTCTTATATTTGGAATAATTTGAAAAATTACAGCAAACTTTCAAAGCATACACCACTCTTGCAAGAATATACGTTGACAATTTACTGATATGCCGTATTTCTATCATTCCTTCCAGACATTTAGAAGCGGACTTGATAACTTTCTCATATTCTTCATATTTTGATTGTTTCGTTTCAGCACAAGCAGTGTTTAATGCTGAAATAACATGTGCAATCAACAACAACTGGCTCTCAGAATCTTTTTTATTTGAATATCCGACGTCTGAAAAGCAGCCTTTTTCATCCTGTTGACTTGCCAAATAATCGAAACCTTTTGATAAAATTGAATAAATATTAAGCGATTCACCTGATAGAGCTGCTAGAGGTAACTTGGCGGCCTCACTGAAGATCTGGAATGCGGAAGCAGTGAGCCAGATATTCTCCCTGTCTCCATAGCTTTCACCGAGATTTGAAAATCCTCCTGTCTTCGAATGATAGAACTGGATCTGATTGTCCAATCCACGAATAATATTTCGTATAAGTAAGTTTCTTAGTTCCTCTTCTCGTACGATATCTTCATACTGATTTTGAAGAATATATCGAAGAATGTAGACGTTTGGAGCAAAGTAAGCAAGATTATTTTGACCATAACCGGTAGGCAAAGGATTCGATGAATTCAGTTTGCTTAGAACCAGACTTAGTGGACTAGCACCTACTGTCAAGCAAGAATGGAGTGAATTTGGAATTAAACTTTCATTTAGTAAATTGATTTTCGTGCCATGCTTAATGGTACATCTTCCTAAAGGAAAAAAGCATAAACATTTATTTCGCCCAGGATGGGAAAAGAAATGACATAAAAATATCGATAACTTTCATAAAAATATCAAAATTTTGTCAACTACAACATTTAAAAATAATCTTGAAGAGAGTTTAGGAGCTTTAATGAAATTGAAGGTCAATTTTTATGAATACTGTAACTCTCTGGCCAATTTAAGTAAGCTTTTTGCACTTATTGTTGCTGTTATGAAATCCCTTTGGTGAGAACTCAAATTCTGTTGGGTATTTGTCAGAGATAGTTTTAACTAACTACTTAGTCTAGTTAGTTGCTATAAGATAATTCACCAGTTTTAGTCAACTTAACGGGCAAAAGTGTGAATGTGCTTTAGTCTGCGTAAGCTCGGAAGTTTTCCTCCATCCTCTACCATTTTTAAATTACTGTTGCCTTATCAATTAAACTGAAGCATAGTTAAATTTATTTTCTATTTAGCACCTGCAGTATTTCAATAAAAGCATCACCCCTATGAGAAGAAAATTAATAACTTGCGAACTTACTTTCGGGTAAGCATAAAATCCTATTGGATGTTACTTTTTTCTCAACACCTTCTGAAATCACTTGCAGAGTTCGTTGAATTGCGTCTTTTATCAAGAAATCATCCTTTATTCCTGTATCACATTCATAACTAAGCATAAATCTATTTTGTTTGGCCACAACCTTAGCCGTGATTTTAAACCGACCTATACGAAGCGTTCGCACCGGTATCTGAAATTCAAATGTATTTTGTGCAGTTCCGTCTCTGAAGCAAATGGAAGCTGAACGTGAAGAGGAGCCGATGATTTGCAGATACTGGCTATCCACCTCCACACTAACATTTAAATCATAACAGTTAAACTTGAAAGAATCAATCCTAGAAACAGTTGTGACAATGTTGATTTTAAGATGTAGGATTTCATTTCTTTTTACGGAGACTGGTGGAGAAAAATCAATATAGAACGGCATTTGGGTGGTAAAGTTTGCTTTAACTTTAGGGATCCAGATATCGCGATCACTAGTGAAGCAAAATGCATTCACTTCCCAAGTATTCAAACCGCTGGGAACTGTAAGAGACTTATTAAAACTTCCCTCCCGCAGAGACACTGCTTCAAAGAGCAAGACTTCGGGCAATCTATCAAGAGAACGCGGAACTTTTTTCATATATCGACTGATTCCCCCTTTTACTGGATCTGTTCCAGGAAATTCTGATGCCGCAGAAGGTCCTTCAATAGCTAACTGTCCGAGAAAGCCCGAGTAAGAACAGTCTAGGGGGAATCTTTCTGAGTTTGACACCTTTCTCTTCGATAAAACTTGAACACATTCAATATCCGCTGCACGAAAAGCATCTTCAGTGCCTTTGATGGACTCCTCCAAGCCAAGATCGCGATATCCTTTCAGTAATTCGGGATAAGAATCAGGGTAAATTTTGTGGGAATCAATAATATCTTCAACTGTTGCTATACTTAGGAGACAGATCATTGAATCTTTTCTGTTTTCAGCAACTAAACTTATATTAATTTTTTCTCCCGGAATTACCGTTTGTTTCCCGATTTCAAGAGTTATACTCCTTTCTAACATTTTAGATGAAGAGCAGGAATAAAATTTATCGATTTTAATGAAATCCGTCACTAATCTGCCATTGACGAAGATGGAGGCAACAGCACGAAATTCCGGACCAAAATCACTGTCTAATTCCAAAGTAGCAGTGTAAATATAGGTTACCCTTCGTGGAATATGGTCTCCATTCATATCTTTATTTATAAGTCCAGATTTATGAGTTCCGTTTCTTTCCATTTTATTTTTATCAACTGGATAGTATTTCCTCCGTGGTCCTATTTCACACATATCACCACTCCAACCTGGTTTACAAACACAGCGTCTCGGAGCCGCACATAAACCACCTTCACCACAATCTTTTTCACAAACCGGAGTAAGACAGTTCGCACCCGTCCAGCCATTTAGACATTGAATGCGACCACTGTCAGTGCTGTTATTGTGGCCGAAGACATTGTTACTTCGAATAAATAGATATTCCGGATTAAGGATAACTTCTTGTTTAGAAAGGCGGCCATGAGAAAGGAAATAGAGCGTCAGAGTTGTGTTCTTAGAAATAGGTTCATTGGAAATTACTCCTAACATAACTGATCTTGGACAGGAATTATTACTGTTATCCACCACGTTTACTTGAATTGCAGGACCCAGATTATTATCCCATAAGTCCAAAATCTTACTTGCTGATAAATCCCACTGTGCTTGGGGCGGATTCGACCACGAATTTTTGTTACTAATGTTTAAAGTTGGATTTAGCGGTTCCATATTTGAATCCATGAAGTTCTTCCGTTGTTGGACAGTGATATGTATTGGATTCTTAAGATATAGAGGAGGCAGAGAAAAATCGTACTTTTCAACATGAGGTTTAACAGAAATCAATCGTATGAGTCTAATAGGATTTTCTGTTAAAGGGATCTTCCAACGGTTACAAGCATCCACTACTTCTCGAACAATAATTTCCAGTTCTTCATTTTCTCTCCTTCCTGTATTTCTATATATAATCTCTCCGATTATTGGAATACCAGTTTTGTAAGTGTTTGGTATTTCAAGTTTAATAAGAGGTTCAGACAAATCCTCAAATTTGCAGACTTCAAAAGTCACCACGGTTTTTCCTGCATCTAATTCATTGATTTCAACAAAAGCGCCCAGTTTTTCTGTCCAAAGAACCGCTTCCCCTTTCACTAGCTCGGGAATGTTTATGGAAATATTTGAACACTTTGTTCCGTGTAATATTCCGTCAATTTTCTTGCAAAATCGAGTGCGTTTGTTGAATATATCCACACACATATTCATAGGAAACAGTTTGCCTTTTTCGTACTGTCCCTCCAGAATGTGCTGATCACATATACAAAATTGAGCAGTAAAAGTACCACGTACTGGAGACCCGTTCTTATGCTCAGCACAAAGTTCGGCTGTCGCCTTGTAATCATTTAATCGGATGATGTCTGGAAGAGTTACCTTGGCACGTAACCATGGAACGGTATATGTCTTCACAGATATATTGATCACTTTACTACTCATTCTCGCTCTGGCTATGATTTTCCAATAGCCTTCTTTGGCCTTTGCGGAAATCCGATACGAAAGATTGGAAGCTTTCATTGAGTCCACAGTTTCCAACCTCATTTCAAGTTTATCAGTTGGATCTCTGACTTCAATAGAATCAAAAATTGGAGATTGGAGATATTTTTGATGCTCATCTGGGTTGACTGAAATGGGAGATATTCTATCCCAGCCATTTCCAACGATTTTGAATGCAGGCCAGTACGGTGGCTCGGAACGGGGAACTAATTGTCGGCTCGTAATAGCGATGAATCGAAATCGTACTAGTTCATTCGGTTGATAGATTGTTTTGTCCGTTTCACCCACAATCAGGATGTATCTTCTCACAGTTTTGACATCCCTTTCTACCGTGCGTTTAATGATATCCTCCTTATTAAAACAATTATCGGCGCTGCAGTACCAGTAGGTAAATTTCAGAATAAATATTGTTGAAGGAGGAAGTTGAACGGGCATAAAGTACTTCAGAATATATGTGTGTCCTAGATCACCTACAGAGCGATTGCTTTTCAACTGAACAAAGACTGTATTTCCAATATCTCTCATTTGAATCTGGCCGATGCTTATATTGATACACACTTTAAAAATTGGTTTTAATGAGTGAATAACAATCCTGTTTGACATATCGATGTAGAACTCTTTTGGGAGAAAGATTTCAACTGGATTTTCAGCATCCACATATTCAATGTCATCGCCAGGAATAACAACAATTCCGGAGGAGGTAGCACAGAATAAAACCAAAAGTAGACATGCAGACATTCTCGAATTATGGAAGTTTAAATTATTTGCCTATAAATATGGTGTCTGGCGGTCACTTATTGGTTGTGTGATTTAATTGGCGATTAATTATTAGGTAATTCAAGTAAACAGTACCGGTCTTTTCTATTTTATAACGTTTTAGTGTAGCTTTATATTTAGTTTTAAGCGGACATTTCTTAAAAACGTGTTATTTAACGGAATGCGGCTGCAAATTACACTATCGTTTGCCGTATTTTTTACTCATGTCCGATTTTAAAACTATAATTGAAACTGCTACTCTTTTCATCCATTCTACCATGTTGGATAGTGAAAATTATGGCAATCTTGAAAGCATATAGTGACACTGGGAGGTCAAATCTAACCAATTCAGCTTTCAAATTAGGAACTGACTTGGAATTAAAGAGCATTCCATTTCCGTTACAAGTTCTGCTACACAAATGATAACCCTTTTGAAACCACATAAATAGAACGAATAGGAGGTGGTTAGTACTTGACGCGCATAACTTACAAGATTAGACAAATGACGGTCGAAGAATTTCAAATAAATATCTGGTTTTATGGTTAGGGAGTAGGGAATCGTTTACTGAGTCATTCAAAGTAAATTCAAAGACAGGGTTGTGACATTCAAATACCAAGGTCGAAGACATCATAAAATCCCCAATTAAGAGCGCCTCTAGTTACCTCAATTGTAACACAGATTTAGTCTAGTCAAAACGTGCTTTCTCAAAACCGTTATTAGTATTTTGCAACTGAATGAACTGTTATTTTCCATAGATATCACTTTTATTTTGTCAGAATGCAAACATTTTTGCATCAATTATCTATTATTTGTCCTGTTTATTTAAGCTCATCCTTTGCAGAATTTCTTAGCAAATGTCTAGTAGAAGTAGTCCTAACCCAAGTTGATATTAATAACTTTCTTTAAAAAATGGGATCACATGATGCCTTTCTACTTAATAATCATAGAAGGAAATATAGGTTGGTTTACTCTTATATGGCTGCTTTGAAATCTAAACTAATTTTGGAAAAAGTAGCTCGTTAATAAATCAATACTTCCTGACCCCAGCGAATCTTCATTAACCTGTGCCTAGTTGTTAAAGTTTGCTTATCAGACCCATAATCCTGTTTAATAATAAAAATGTATGGTTATTGATAAAGCTTGTACTTATCATATTATTCTGAGAGGCTGATATTGAACTGTGGCTGTGATGATACAATTCGGAGAGAATTTAAAAAAATTCGGTCTTTGAAAATTAGGATTTTTACATCTAATATTCAGCTGAGTAGAATGTATGCTATTGCCTTTCAACAAATCCTTAAGGTGACTACCATTAAATCTAACTTCAACCTTAAGGATGGCATTATGATGTACGATAATTTTTTCACTCCCGTCCTTCACAATATTTGAGCAGCCGAAAATTGAGTATTAGAAGTTCTTGTTGATTGTTGCGTCAGAAGAACAATGATTTAATGGTTTTCCTTCTGCTTACAGTTGACAACACTACACTTCCTTGTTTTCGATCGAATTTCCCCAAGGTAGATGTGGCATCCAAGTGCTAAATCAAATGATAAACTTCCCTTTGAGACATGACGACTTGGATATGATCGACTTCTCTCTGTCGTTTATAAATCTAATCAGTTGCAGTTAAAAAAAATGGATGCAATAAAATCGCAGCCATTAATTTTCTCTCTAGGGTCTCCCGGAGTTCATATGCAGTTCCAAATACATTGCAGTGTGGAATAGATATTACCAACTGTTTTAACCAAGACCGCACATAATCCAAGACTTCCCTGGGGCCTTAATCGATTCATCTTAAACATAATTTTGCGCAGGCTTTCTTTTTAGCTCTTCTTAGAATCTGATATTTCAAAAGGGACTTTTCCTTCATTGAAGTTGTATTACTCTGGGATTTTCGCGAGTAATTCGCTGACCAAGCTTTTCACATAACACGATTGTGACAGAGCATAATCTTAGGATCGGTCCTAATTTCGTTCTTTTCAGACACCTTTAATACAACTTTAGAAAGGCCAAATTGGAGGTCTGGCTCAACGATAGTAACCCTACATTATATAGACAGGGTGCGTAAGGTATCTGAAGATACTTATATTTTTGTAGTTCAAACCAACCCGATAATAATTAATGTAGGTTTTATATCAGTAGACATACTGTAATAGTATCAATAAAAGCAAAACACATAAATTTAGAAATTGCGGGATTTCTAAGAGTCGCCACATCTTTCTTTTGTAAAAATTATACAGAAGGTGAATGAAAACAATGCAAATGAATTGATCATCAAGAGCAAGAGAATACAGCATTGCTGACTCATTCAGAACACCTGAGTTTATGGAAAGTGAATGTGACATCTTGCCAAAGATCTTCAGGTGTCTGAAGGAACAATAATTATAAGGCATGTTGTCCATCAAGACCTCGGATACAAATCATACGTTCATAAGCGAGATCAGTTTTTGTAGACAAAAGCAGCCCAAGAGAATCGTCAAATGCATGCCAAACGACTCTTAAGTAACTAAAGACACCCAGAAGATCAGAAGTATGTTTGATTGTTCTCTGACGAAAATAACTTCCACCAGGATGAAAAGTCAATTGAAGAAATGATAAGTGGCTATGTGTGGGTGGACCCCACTAAAGTTCCAACTGTTATGCGCAAGAAATTTTCAACAATAGCGACGGTTTTCGATATCGTTAGCAGTGAGGAAGGGGCATATTTCGACTCCCCTATTTTTTCCACAGATCCTTAGAGTCAATGCAAATGCAGATGCCTATGTGGAGACTCTTCAAACCATTGTTAAGCCTTGCACAGATAGCATAGATAATGGAAGACCCCCCTACGTCTTCCAACAAGATTCAGCTCCATCTCATAAAGCTCTCAAAACCCAGGATTGGATGGCCGAGAATTTTCATCATTATATCACACCACACCAAACTTAGGACGGCCTCCTAACTCACCAGACCTTAACCTTTAGGATTATTACATGTGTGTTAGGGCAGGGCGGGAGGGATTTATGGAACATAGTTGAAAAGGAAGTTAGTAAGCATCCCCACGACACCAAATCTTCCTCGCCAATGAAAGAAATGGCCCAAGGAATGAAGGTTATCAATCAAGACTACTCGATGAAAGCTTGCAATCGCTTTTCGGACTCGAATTGAGTCAGTAATAGAAGCTGAGGGGGAATATATAAATAGGTTAATTTTACGTTTATTTGTTCTGTTACAAGAATTGTAAGTTTTAACTATTAACAGTTTCATTTTCTGTTATTCTAATAGTGCCTAAGGCATCGATTTGTTAATAAAGATGGTTTACAATATACCTATCCGTCAAGCAAACATATAATTAGAGAGGCAGTGGTTTTGGAAATGGGTAGGGGGATGTGATCCATGGTAATTGGAATAACGGGTTGTCTTAATCCTATTCTTAAGTTTTGAAGAAGCTGGCACTGAATCCAGTATTATAACTGATGATGACATTCTGAGATGTGGCGTTTCAACCACCCTTGTTGTTGTTTATTAAGCTTACGAAAATTGGAAAGTGAATAATGAAAGTCCTTGTTAGTCGAAGATATTTCAAAAGTAGTGCTCTCGCTTTCGCATACACTTGGAAGCTTTGCGTCTACCGTTTTCGCTAGAATCCCATTTAGATGTGAAGTTACTTAATTGAATAATGGAATACTGTTTTAGCAATGATGATCCAGTCTAACGAAGAGCTTGATGGGATTTTCATTGTCTGATAATTGTGCAAAGTTAAGTTTTGTTCGAGTCTTACGAGTTGCCGTTTGGCTCTACAAACTTTGCGGAAATAGCTGTTCTATCCGCATTTATTTAATACTTCATAGATGTAAACAAGTTCCTTTTCGGATCTTGCTGTTTCTAATTTATTAACCCAAATATATCATTATTTTTCTAGTCTTTTTGAACCAACGAGGTTTAGTTGCATGTTTAAAATTCTGATTCACTAGCCTTTTTTAAATGGCCACACTTTTAGTGTGATATAGTAGTTCATAAATGAATCCAGTCAATTACAAACTCAATTCCGTTTTTTCCTGCTATTCTTTGTAACTGATTATGCCACTATTACGCTGTCTGAGATACCTACTAATTCGAGATGATAGAGACCCCCCACTCAACATTTATTTCGTAACTAGGTTGAAAATAATTGTGCGCTGAATTAATTTTAAAGCAACAGAAACTGGAGAGAAGTTCAATAAAATTAACTCGTAAGGCGCTTTTAACCGTTGACTACGTAAATGCAATGTGTAATTGATATTTGTGTCCTCAATTTTAAATGGTATTGCGTCAGTTTCTCTCCACAATCTATCCGGCATGAGATGCGAATTTGCTAATATGTGAGCCAGCTTCAATTCCATGTCGGTTTTTTTCACTTTTGTTATTATAAAAATGCAAAAAATTAAGATCAGCCATCTGTAAGTGTCAAATAGGGAATATTTTGATAAGAAAGGCAGTTCATTTTAAATAATTTTGCATTTTAAATGTGAGTAGCTATTAGTTGTGTAAACACAGGTCGCTTGCCTACTGGGTGAACTTTCAGCATTCGCCTCAAACGGCATCTTATCATAACCTTCTTTAGGAGCAATATAAGCGAATTCGTCCGCAATGCATAAAGGTAGACTTCTCTTAATACGAGCTAGATCGCTTAAAACTGCATTTTTGGCATTTGATAAAATCCTAACCGAAGGGTATAATATGCATAAATTGGCAGAAATACACCTTTTGTCTTAATGCCCGCAGAAGAATGGATTACAAAATTTTGTAATATTTTATTCGCAAGACATCACAGATAATTAAAACGCCTCATTAATAGAAACAAAAGAGTAGAATTATGGTTATGTTTATATTTAATAATTAAATTCCCATTAATGTAGGAATATCTGTCAGTTCTAGAAGTCAATGCCATCGAAATCTGTTTTATTCAAAATCTGTGGTTTGAAAGCCAAATTTCTCATCTAAAAATTGTCTCAATATAATTCATTATTCCAGTGCATCCTTTGCAGAGTGTACAAAGCTTTCAAGGATGACCAAAAGGAAGGTGCGGCATGCTACCGATTACGTATTGAGCAAGCCAATACGTAGCCAATTAGCGACCGATATACTTGCGGTGTACCATTAATTTAGCTAACGATTACTAATCACTTACAGTAATCTATTTCTTCTCCATATCTCTTGTCTTCTCACTACTTTAAACGTAGCCTAGCTAATTTTTGGGACAATTTGCATTGAGGGATTCTGCTAGAGGGTTTAGGTACTTGTCCGCAGCCATTTTTGGCTTCACCATATTCACAGTTTTAAGGAAAAAAATAGGATATCATAAGCAATATTCCATTTTTAAAAGGTTAAAAACAATCATAACTTGGTTATATTTATCAGTGCTGAATCAGCCCCATTAAGTTGGTCAGGCGTTCCAAATTCTTCCCTGCAATTAAAAACATTTTATTTCATTTTTGGTTCAAATGTGTGTGCTATAGACTTTAGATTAGCTATAGATTGAGAATACTGATTTATGTACCGATATGACTCCACTGAGATTTTTAATTATTCATGCGTATTATGTATGAGTTGATCATTTGGTATGGACCAATCAATATTCAATCAATTGAGTCCCATTAATCATTGTTATTATTTGAATTGTTCCGCTAAACATCCTTAGTTTTGGAATTACACAGTACCAACAGGATAGGATGGAAGTCCCAAAAATTGAATGACACACAGAATTTATTGAATGAATATAAGTGGATGTAACACACTCAGTGGTTCATTAATGAAACTTTACAAAGGGAATGGAATGAGATCACCATGGTCAATAAAATGAACGTGTCCAGTTAACCAATAGCGAACGTGGGAAGTAACTGCACACATAATCGGATAATTATTAGCTTGAAGTAAAGGTAAGGGATATTATGTAATGAAGTTCGTAATAAGTCTCTAACTTAAATCACTACAAACATTATTTGCATTAAACATCTCCTTGGGTTCCTTATGTTGAATCCAGAAATACATAATTTTGATAAGCCTTGTTCAAATGCACAACCATTAAATACATCTTCATTAACTTCGTTTGAGTTTGCTGTTTTTTGGGTGGTATTTTGAGCTTACTCAATAGCAGCCAATCTTTCGTCCTAGAGGGATCTTAAATTAGACCTCCTAGGTGTTGTGAATGTTAAATACTCATGACCAATTGAAGAAATTGTATATATATATCTAAGTATAAAAATGTGTCAATGTATAGAGACATCTGATTTAAGAATGGACTTAGCTACAAGACCCTTAATTTATTTAAATCGTTTCTTTTGACATATTTTGTGATGAATGGTCCACAAGTGTCTTTTAATGACGAAATTGAGAGTTTAATTATAAAATATGTTTTCTTGACCATGGTGTGAGCTCAAAAATTTTTGCATTTACAACTCTAGGGTAGCTGGATTTTTATATACTTTTTAGATCTCATTTAATCTTAATATTATTTATGCACTTAGAAAATATGCCTTACCAACTGAGCTACTAATCATCACTTAATATTCACGATTAATTTCTCATGTTTTCTACTTTTTAATGGACTTGATTCTTTGCCAAATCACTTCTCATCTATCTTTCTTTGTGGCGAATTTCATAATCACTTAGAAAAGTGATATTCTAGCTGAACTCAACGGACAACACCACCAGATTTTAGAGCTTTCTACGTGCACTAAAATCACTTAGAATGTAAGAACTAATTCAACTGAAAGAACCACGTACCTTTTAACAAAGTACACTCCAAGGATGATGATCGTAAGCAAAACGAAGAGGAACAGACTGGCCATAACCACCATTCCTATTCGCCAGTAAACTTTCGAGCCAGGTCCTGTGGCGAGTTCACTGACGGAAATCGATGGTGTGGCTGGTGAGGCCTCTTCTGATGGATCCAAAATGTCGTATTCCATTCGAGTTGTTCGTGATGTGTGCGAGGAGCGGAGGTTGACGAGAGGATTTGAGCGATATTCATTACTATCCGTGGCAGGAATGGTGTAAAGAGAGTGTGCTCGTTGAACTGAGAGAGAAATTCAATTATCATAACTTTTAAATGAACAGACTGACGAAGAAAGTGTCAAAACATTGCCGAATACTCTTCTAACTACAAGATGGCAGATTCTATATATATTCCTAAAACTCGAATCACATGTTAACTCATATGTCATGTCTATTAGCTACCGTATGACAGGACGCCGATATGCAAAGCTCAAAGTCGCAGGGTTTATGTTTTATCTCAGAGGGAACAATCTCTTTAGATCGTTTCTAAGTCACCCATCGTTCATATTAATGTAATGTGATGGACCACACTACTTTCAACAGATTGACAATTAGTCAGCACAAAATTGTCGTCAGTCTGGCGGTGTTTTAATCCTTTATATAAATATTCACATAAACAGACTCTATTGAATTAATGAAATGACTTGGAGCAACTGCGTCACTGTCTTCGCTCTCCGGCTCTGAGTCAACTTTAATCTAGCAATATCCAGATTCACTTTGATCATAGCGGCAGAAACAAGACTTTCTATCATCAAAACGGTACAGAAATAGTCGTATTTACAAAAATATTTGTTAATTTAGCATAATTTGGTTTGTGAAAAAATCCAAACTTTCTGTAAAATGCAAGACCGTTTTTTCCACTCCCTTTCGTTCTCGCTATTACTGATCAATATATAACGTTCCAATGTTCCGATTTTTGGAAAGGCTCTTATATTTCGGACTTTTAGATTGTTTAGGAGTTTATGATTACTTAATATAGTCTAGTTCCTGCTATTTTATTCTAAACTTATCTGTAGATTTAACTAAGTCGAAGTAGGGATACTCGAACGATGGGTTAATAATTATGCAAACTCGACTGCTTACATGCATATATGACCTTGAATAAGGCGGAAAAAAATTGATTGTATGATTAGCCAGTATTGCGGCAGCAAGGTGATTTCAGTCCAAGGTATAATCATGGTAGATTACATATTTCATGACAATCGAGTGAAACCTCACAGCTGATTTAAAAACAACGAAGACTGTCAATGAGTAAAGGTGATATATTGTCAAAAACGCCATTGAAATACCATTTAGTAAAAGCTAATGTCTCTTAATTTGCACGTACGAAGAGTTGATCGAGGCAATTCAAGCGGATGTCAATCAATGTTAGACGAGAAAAAAGGAAACATTTTTAACGGTGGGTCTCACTTCTGTTCCCTTCTAAATATCATTTTTAGACATCAGCCACATGTGAAAGATGTGTAAAAGGGAAATTATTTATATGAATTCTAGGCGTGTCCAGTGGATGGGTGCTATAAGAGTTATGTGAAAAAAGGATGGCTGCAAAGTCATGGAGATTTGTGACTCAGAACTTGCGTATGAAGGGTAAAACGATGAAAAGAAAGGGTAAGTTCGAAAAAACTTAAATTTGAAAAGACGGTTGATCTGATGATCTCAGATGAATTAGAGTTCTTCTGATTCTCTGACTCTCACCTCTGCTGCCTAAGTACTCTACATCTCCTTTAAGTAAACCACGCTCCCCTTTGATAAACTTTCACCTCTTATATGCTTGGATATTTTCCCTTGATGTAAATTTATTAAGCCTTTAAGCCCTGAAATGGAAAATAAATAGATAGAATTGCATCATATTCCAAACAAAATTCTTTCGCTCTCTTTTCAAAAGGACCAATCAATGCACTTTTGTTCCTCTCTTATAAGAATAGGCATTTAATTTTGCCATAAGAGTCCATTTCTATTAGTTGCTCTTGTGCCTTTGTCTCTGCCGTTCATGTTTCGTAGATATTTTCAACTTTAGCGTTATACTTGACATAGAAGGTCGTTCCTCTTGTTAATACTGAAATGAGATCAACGTATCTCCGTCTACAAAATTTGTACTCGAGACTATTCTTGTCATTGCATGTTTTTAATAAGATTTGATAAGTTAGATATGCGTTATTGAATAAGACTAGTAAGTGTGGAATATTTGTGAAGAGTTCCTGTCAGCCAAGGGGCATATGAAGCACTTGAGAAGTGTTAACGAGGTCAAAGTCCATGATCTCACTGTTCAGACAGAGTTTTTTGATAGATTAAATACATGCCATCATGCGGCAACTGGGCGAATAATCAATAAAAGGTTCTACATAACTATAATATAGATGTAGGATTTTAACAACTTTCCAGTAGCCGAACTTCAGCCCATAAACATAAAGTATTACGAATAATTATAAAGCATGATTACGCCGGTGGCGCAGTAATCAATATGGACGTCCGCCGAGTCGGAGATTGTTAGAGCAACGCCCATCAGTGCATACCCAGTGGTGTAGATGATCAATCTTCCCCGTTAATTCTGGTTAATAAGAGAGGTGATTGAATTTGAGATTCTCGTAATTCGGCTCCGGGATATCTTCTCTTTCCCCCACGGGAATACAATATCTCAATAAGTTTAGAAAGTCAATTTTTAATGGACGACGTTATCCGACTGGAAAAAGACATATTAATAATAGTTTTATTTAACTTTAAATTTATAATCATTCCATCGAGCACATAACAAAGGTGCATTAAAGTTAGAAAATGGGTAATGATCAGTTTACTAATCAGCTCAGGTTAAAAAAAATGGACAACAAGTCTTAATACGGTAAAAATGAGTGCAAGTATGTATCAGCTGAATAAAAGCAGAAAGAAATTGGGTTGAGAATTTGTGAGCTGTGCAACACTACGGTGAAACAACTGGTATCTTCTATAATACACCGCGCAAATTTGTGAATATTACAGAAATAACGGAATGTGTGATGATAGAAGCAAAAATTCATATCCTAACCCTGGTAACTACTATCACTAAGCTCGTTTGGCGGGATATGAGTGGATATAGTCGATGGTGAAGTAAGAATTTGGAGATAGAGATATGGCAAGTGAAATTAGAAGGCAGAGAAGTTTGGACGAAACATGAAAATTTCTCCTAAGCTTCGCAATATATCTCTATCAAGATACTATTTTTTCCTTAATTTGAGTTACTGAAGACGACTAGCTCAGTTAGATATAAGTTTTGAAGGCCTTGGAGTTGAAATTTGCGCTAACTACTAGTTTTTTTCTTTACGAACAAATACTTATTTTCCTATGTATTTACGTTTACTTGTACTTCGCTAACCGCTCCTGATTTGTTAAATAACAATCACAGAAAACAAAAATGTAAAATGTAGCCGTCTGGTGGCTGTTCGTCAACAAAACATAGTTTTTTATCGTCTTACGTGTCACCTTTTTATGATGACTACAAGGTTTTCTCACCTTATAACAGGTTTTACTTTTTGTCTATCAAAAATACAAATTCACTGAGGCAAAATTATCAACCGCTCAATTTAGTCGACCACTCGACCATATCTGAACTTCACCGACATGAGAAAACTCTAAAAACTAAAACTTAGAACAATCTAAAAGAAGAAGATCCTGATTTGATTGTTAATCTAGACATGTCTGCTTCTGTTGACACTTTCCATTTATTACGCAGTGAATAATCATTTTCCTTAGCTGAAAATATGAAAATATGAATAATATAAAGAAACTGCTTAACCAATCAGGGGCTAATAAATGAGAATTTTAAAAATTTTAGTTTCTTGCATTTAATTCCAATTACAATTAATGGTAGTAATGCACTGAATATGGGACTACTTTATTTCCCCTTATTAAATGTTAATCGTTTAATACCGATGTATGATACATGGTATTTCATAAAGCCATGAGAAATCTAACTTACCACGTTCGCCATTAGCACTGGCAGGTAGCGGAGAAGTGACAAAGGACTTATTTTCCATATTCTCCGAATGAGCAGCACTGATTTGTCTGCCCAAAACGCGTTCCTCCACATTAACTTTGGCAATTTTGGGCAGTGAATTACACTTCATTCCCATCATAATCAACCGCTGTTTTGGTGATAGAGCATCCATTTTTCCGACGATTTGCCTGAAACGCAGAAAAAAAGACAGCAGGCTTTATAAATACTACCGTGTGATACATCTTATTTCATTCGGGTAAATGAACTAGCGGATATGTACTTATCAGACACACTCCAATACGTTGAATAAATGTGTAAAGTTATCAACTTACTCAATTGAGATACACCCGTAATCAAATTAGAGAACGAGGAAGTGTGAACATAGCATTAAGCACCGATGTTCAGCGAACCAATCCACAGAGTTTTAACTATATTTGTGTTGGACTTTGACCATTTAATGTGTAATGGAGTACCCCGTTGACAAAAGAGTGCTAATCCAATCGAATTCACGCAACTTATACCATTTACTCACCAGGTTTTCGATGATTATTTTGTAAGGAAATGTAAATTTGGCGTAAACAGTGTCTCACGATTTCTTATCGAAGTTCTTGAGAGTATTCTCATTAACTTGTATTCAATAACAAAGAAAAACTTCAAAGCTCTTTAAAAAATGTTTAAAATACTTGAGTAACTCTTTAAGAAACGCATTTGTCCGTCTCTCCATGACATGAATAAACTAGTATGTTTGGCCATAGATCTGGCTAACAAGCGTGTTGGTCACCGCGTCATCGGCGCGCAAATGCAAAAATGCGGATGCTAGGGTACATTACGTCAGGAGTGATTATTGGAGCGTGCTACGAATATCTTTCAGTGTGCAAAGAGGCATCAAACTTACATTCAGTGCATTCCCGAGATATTCTTGCAGAAAATTCTTAAGAATTTGCATGTGCCAGGAATTGATCGGCCGTTCATGGTTGTAAACACAATTACCTGGGATAAAACCGTTAAGGTAAACAAAGAGCGAGCATGTGGATTGTTAAGCTATATAAAATTTTGCACTCTCATTTTTTAATTTCTGCAATTAATTCCTACTATATCAGACGATATTAGCAATTGACACAAAAGTAAATTGTAACATCAAAATAGGTTTGATAACATATGAATGTGTATGCCATGTTCTATTACTAGGAGCTCACTGTGTTATATCTTCAGTTAAAGTTGTTCAGACCCAAAAGGAAGATATAAAATTTCTAGGACTGCGTATTTAGCTTTGGTAATTTGGAGTTTATTGCAGCAATGAGAATACCTCAATCTCAAGCAAAGGACCAGCACTTAAAAGAGGAATTCCGTTAATAAGATATTATGAATTCTCTTCGGAGCATCGAAAATATTAGATGCCACCTCCTTCAAGACCGTAAATATCTAAGGTTATAATTGTTGCAATTTAATATTTTAGTTCACCCAATCTTTATGCTCCTTATAAATAATGGAGTGAAAGTGCCCATTTCGCACATCATAATGGACAGAAAGGTGTCAAAAACTGATTCTTAACTGAGTAAAAGTGCTGATAGGAAAAAGAAATGCATTCTTTCTCTGCGATATAATAGGGTAAATAAATGCTAAAATAGAATATTTCAGTTTTCTATTATCTTCTTGTCGTCGAGGGATGGTGTAGGGCAAACTTTAACCAAAAAAGAGAGTGAAAAGAGGTTTCCTATTCCATCCATTAGTGACAAATTACTCGAGACGAAGCCGCAAGGTTGGAGATCAAAAACGTCAGAGGATAAGAAAATGAGCAATAGGCATTCACATTTGTCGACTCCTTTTTGACGGCAGCCTGAAGACGTTGGCCTCAAACATTCGGTTCCTATGCTCTAAACTCTAGAACATGGGATTTGATGTCCCGGATACCCTGATTCTGGATGGTAAACTCCTGACTTTACATAGCTCTTTAACTTATATCTGCCCACAGTTGTAACTCAAAAAATATAATGCAATGTAATTAGGGAAACGTCTTTTGAGTAATCTACACGTAGTCTCCTATACATTAAACTCATTAATTTTAACTAACTCTCTGCCAAATACAACAAGGTTTAAAAAATGGAGATACTAAAATCACTTTAATGAAAGTTACTGTTTCTCATTGAACAACCCCTCCAATGGGTTGGTCAGTTTTCCAATCATAAACTCACGATCCTCATTTAATCATTAAACGGTGGATAGCCAAAAAAACTTCAGTCAATTCTTCTTAAATGCAACGTTAAGGAAATAATTGCTGAAAATTCACTAAGACAGCATTTCCTCGATTTCTTAACATAATTTAAATTCCTTTAGGAAGACATAAGTCAAAAAGCATTTGAATGCGGGTTACTTTGGTATTAATGCAAAATATATACTCCAAAAATGAAAAGAAGGAAAATTAGATTATAAATAAGCGCAGAGCCAGTTACATCACAGATAGAGAGAGATATAGAAAGTAGAAAGTTTCGTTGCTTTAATTCACAAATAAGTACTGGACACACGTGTATGAGTTTGATTGAAGAATTCAAGTGCTGTTATTGCTTCCTTTATTAGAAGGCTTGGATTTAGCACGTCGTTGAGCCAGGAACGATGCTGCAACAGGTTCCAATTCAGTTTGTGGACTCGCTTTCAAGGCTTTGAAGAATCCTGCTACAGTAGCCTAATAAGGAGAGGAAAATATATTTGTTAAATGCCTGTTAATTTTAACTGACTATAAATCATAATTCTCTTTTAGCTGATTTACAGATGAGAAGGAAAACGTTCTGGAGCATTTTTGATCAATAATATTCTCTACCGATATTGGTCGATTAAGCTATTTATCAAATATATGATACATTTAGAAAAATTTAACAAAAGGCCGTAAATAAGATACGATATGGACAAGGGGTTCATAAGTAAAACAATGACAAGTTTGCAAGAGAAATTTACAGCCCCCAATTGCTGTAAGAGCCTTTGTGCTTAAAAACTCCAATCCTAGAACTTTTAAGACAAGCAGATGAAAACTGTAGTAGATGTTGATTTTATATCGCATTTCAAAATCCAGTTCAAATACATCTGATTGTAGATAAGGAGCATCCCAATTAACCTAGCTTAAATGATTGGGTGGTGGCACCACACCTACATTTAGAACTGCAGAGCTGTCAGCTAGCATTAACTAGCGGGGTCTGCCCTTTGGTATTAGTTTGAATTACGCCTATGAAAATAAACTATGAAATACGACTTGTAACATTAGCTAAGATAAGTTTTTAAGACTAGGATTAGGATGACATGCCGGATCACTAAGTGTCAGATAAGCGAATCAATGGACTTTTGCGTCTTTGAAAGTGCAAACTTTATAAACAGAAGTGCAAATACAAAGTTGAAGGTAAACGGCTCACTAAAATGTATTTGGACCTGATTCCAGTGATTTGACTCTAACTTTCATCACTGGACTGCAGGTCTAGGAGAATTGCATATACTCATCTGAGTGTTTATTACTATTCCAAAATCTCCCTAAGTCACACGCACTTTGTCCTATTTCGTCTGTGATTGACACCGTCTCAGCTTCTCTCTACTTACCTCTGTGTTCTTCCACTTTCATTTAAAAGGATGATAAATTAGTCTAACCTTATTTTTCTAAGCTATTCTATTCTAATTTTATCTACAGAAACTTAACGGAGAATCAAGTATGACGTTCGAGAGACAATCGAATAACTTAACAAATGCTCCTAAATGGAGTTCTTCGTAACCTCTTCCCTTACAGTATGATAAGTGGTGAGGAATCAGGAATATTTAATAGAGGAGAAACCACAAAGTAACAGAAGCTGAATAAACTATAAAAGCATCCCTTGTAATGCTGCATTGTTCATAAATCCGAAAAAGTGCAACTTTAATATTTTGAAAATAGTTAAACTCAATTTAATTCATCCAATGCCCAGTAGGTCCATTTGAAAAGAGAAATAACATATGAATAGACCATTTCAAAAACAACCCAGGATTTCTGAGATATCCACTACATAATACCTGTTTTAAAATTAAATCACGCCTTGGGAGTCTTAACTTGCGTGATGACTTTCACATTCTCAGAATAATTTAAATATTTCATTGAAATTGTTTATATGCTAGAATCACAAGACATGAATCATAAAATGTCCCATAAAAGTCAACGTTTTCAGGTAGAGAAAAAATGATCACTGTGCAAATCAAGATATCCCTCCCGTTTCATCGCAACATCCAAGATTCACATTAGATGAGTCCCATTGCCACCTTTTTTCTCTATTTCTTATCCCGTTAAAATACACATACCCTATTAAGCTAAAGAGATTTCTCGTCTCCATTTGTAATTAGAAACTGAAATTGTTATTGAAAATCAAATTACTAAGTGATAATGGTGACAACTACAATGAAGAGGATACAGATATTACAAAACTATATTTCCAGATTCCGTAATCATTTGCAAAATAACCTCAAATTAAACATATCTTCTCAAAGCTCTGTATTACTCGGATGTATTACTCACTGTTCAAGCCCTTAGAAATTCGTCACTTTTCTCTCAGTTTTCAATCCCTGGCTTTAAACAGTACACTAACCTTAACAGTTTGAGGGTCTGGTAGTTGAAGGGAGTATGGTGGGCGATTAGAAAGGGAGTTTCGATTCTTGATCCAA
Organism: Hymenolepis diminuta; assembly: GCA_900708905.1. NCBI lineage: Eukaryota > Metazoa > Platyhelminthes > Cestoda > Cyclophyllidea > Hymenolepididae > Hymenolepis > Hymenolepis diminuta. Next base: position 1,825,102 of record CAADRB010000015.1, on the reverse strand, counting down.
GGATCATTCAAGATCTCACCAGCTGTTGGTCGTTGACTAGGATCCACACTGAGCATGCTGAGGACCAGTCGCTATTAAAGATGATCATTACATATATTTTCATAACTGAATTTTACATTCGGTGGATTCGTAAAATACCTTAGCGGCGTCAGATACTGAATTCCAACAGGATTCCTTCAATCGAGGCGGTCCCATCTCAATTCGTCGAAGAATGACGTCAGGCGGATCATCCGGACCGGTAGCGAATGGTATTCTACCAGATAATGTAATATAAAGAATGACACCCAAGCTCCAAATATCACAGGCCTTTTGATAGCCCTGCATTTTCAAAACCTGTAAAACAAAAAGGATACAATACTCTTTACTGAAATGCCATAAGTAAAAAAATATAGAGAGATTAAGTATTCACCTCCGGAGCGGCAAATTGGGCCGTGTAGCATGGGGTCATAAGCAGACCGTTTTCTGCTCTGAGCTGCTTGGCAAATCCAAAATCACAGATACATAAGCTTTGCGGTGACTCATTTGTATCAGCGTAAACAATATTTGATAGTTTTAGATCACGATGGACTACCTACAAATTGAAACATCTCAGACGGTTAAGTGGAGGGAATGGACAGTTTTACACAATAGCAAACAGGCGGAGACTAACCATTTGTTTATGGAGAGTATTAAGGGTAGTGGCAAGAACCTCAATAATAGCACAAGCCTCCCTTTCAGAGAATGATTTTTGGCGCATAATTTTGTCGAAAAGTTCACCCCCAGGTAAATAATCAGTGACCAAATAAACTTTGCCATCACAATTATAAACCTAAAAGGGTTTAATAAACAATGAGTTTAAAGGTTCTGATCCAAATTTGAAGTACAAAAATAAAGTCAAATTGCATCTATTGTGTTCTTTGACTTTTCGAGGCCACCTTATAAAAGAAAATTGCTAAACAAGCCAAAATTACCATTGAAATAATTACAATATCATTTTACCAAAAATGGGTGCAATTGGAATATGGGGATGCTAAACTGTTATATCTATTTTACATTCTACCGAGTGGGAATTTAAATCAATCCATCGTCTTAACCCCAACTTATACTATTTAGTGGATTCATTATTCCACGAAAACAACGAAAACCAACGATGTTCAGGTTATAATTCTCGGGTACTTTCTTAAAAATAAATCACTATCCATTAGTATATCATCCCTAATCTTGACATGAACTTTGACGCTAATTTAACTTTATTACACTTTTGAAGGAATACATCATCAGTTTGCAAAATTATTAACGGAAAAACTTAATAACTGCAATTACCTTATTTTTTGATCTGAACTGTTTCGTAAAAGTGGAAAAAATCGAAATGTGAGAACAGAATTTCCTTAACCTATTTCAAAATTTAAACCCGCCTGTTTGACGTCATTTTCTTCTTCCTTCTACAGTATATGGGAAAGAGGTTATTTTAAGTCCCCTACTTGTCTCAATAACTCATTCGAATTTGTTATAGAATGCCTAAATGAATATAGCTCCTGTTCCTTCGTTCTTAGCATTAACCCATTGACGACTGGAAGAAAGAAACTATGATCTAGCTATCATAGCAGGCACGTTGATCATGAAGTATTAATTCTGTACCGAGCTTTGACGAAAAGACAAAATCTCATTCCAAATCTGCAACTGTGGGAGAAGGAAAAGAACTATACATGCTGAGGTCAGCTTATCGAAGATCTATTATAATTCAAACTCTCCATGACGATTACATATTACGTTGCTTCCAGAAGATGCCCTATAATTACTAACAGAGGTCAGGATAAAACCCGGTAAACAGATTTATTTATTTCATTTCCATCCTGGATTAAACTTATCTGGTTGTTAAATTTTGATACCTCAGTACATGACTAATGCGTAGGACAGCTGTGTTTGCACAGAACAAGGTGAGGTTAGGCCACCCAAATTGAAAATGCACATTTGACAGGAAACACTATCACTTTAGGGTCATAGCTGAGGTGGTAAATCGTTCTAATTAGACGCAAATGAGCTAAGGACATGGAACCAAGGTTTAGAAACAATCTTTCCAAAAGCAACTTTCACTATCACCAAAGTGGGTAGGTCCAAGGTATATCGCCAAAGTATATGGGTACACACAATGATGAGATTTGAATTACCACCGGAAAATCTTTTGCAGATACATACAGAAAAAAATATTAGACCTTGTTCGTTAAATATCATTACAAAAGGCAGTGTTTGAATAGGAACCTGGAGTCCTTACAAATTTAAGAAGGGAACCAATCAGACTTAACAAGTGCAAATGTCTCAAGTCGGAAAGATCACTAATCAAGTTGAAAAGAAACCTTAATCCTCCAAAGTTTCCTTTATTTTATGTAACGCTGATAACTAAGTCAAAATCGTACTTAGGGATGAAATCATGTTGCTCGTTTTGATCGACTGGAGTTAATATTATTATCCTCGACACAAGGTCTAACCAAATGGTCTATACAATCACGTCAAATACGAAGCGAAACAGATTGGTTGAATTAATATCACATTACCAAAACGGAATAATATTCCACATTCTGGTAACATACTAGCATTTGAGTCTTAGGGGAGCGCTTTATCTTAGCTAAAATCATTTCATTCCATTAAAGTGTCATCATTTTTCAAAAAAAATTTCAATACCTCTACCCTTTAATCCGAAAACTCTTCCTGATGTATTTTGTCCCTCAAAAACTTTAACTGCATATCCAGATAAATCATTAACAAATGACAACTTTGAAAGGAAAAGAGGGGTGGCAACGTAAAGTTTTGCAATAAGAAAAATCCGCAGAACAGATCGGCACAAGCAGATGCAGGATGAATCCCTAAGCTTTTCCTAAATTTTTGCCTATTTCATCACTAATCGCTGAGACCTAATTATCTCGGCCTCACAGTGGTGCTTGAAGTGGTTGATCCTACTCTAATATCAGGTTCCCTGTGAATAACCATCATGTGCCATCAAGTGGTTTATTTTAACTATCAGAATAGGCTAATTAAGTGGCCCTTGAATGAGCGATGATAGTTTTCAGCCTCCTCGTAGCGATGCCCGAAACCATTCCTTCGTGAGACACACACGACACAGACACGCTTGTAAATTACCGGTCCTTACGATATCCTCCCATCTCCTCTGTGTCCCATCTTTCTCTTACCCTCTTGAACCTGATCGTAGTTTGTTCAATACACTTTGGTTTGCAGAACCGTTGTAATATAATTTTGAAACTCTTATTACTGTCGTTGGCTGTTAGCTATAGTCTTAAATTATATAATCAAGATCGATTCATCGTGTTGCTCTGCAACAACACGTAAAGATAAAACCAAAAAAGAGTGCTGACAACAAAATTAAAGGGCCTCACTTTTTGTGTTCCACAAAAGTAAAGTTTATAAACGGTAGAGATGGCATCACACTTAGAACTAAAGAGTACTGACAGGCGAAATTACCATCTAAAACAACCCCTTATCGATGCACCAGCACACGGAACAGTGTTGAAACAGGAGAACTATACTGCTCTAATACCACTTGAACTAGGAGAACAAGGTTTTATACTGAAATGGTGGCTTATGTAATTTACAAGTATTTCCTTATCTACTGAATGAAGCCGATTTTTATAACTTTTCTAGAATAGCGGGAAAGTGTAATAAGGTCTGCGATGGCCAAGCTCCGTTTTAACCCCACTCACTTCTTTTAACCAGTATTAGACTATGCTCTTGGTCATTTTAAATGCCAAATAAGCATAACTTACTGGAAAGGTAGTGAGGGTGATGATTTGTCTCTTATAAAGCTGCACTGACCTACTGAACAGATATGTCTAACTAATAAATGCTTGTTCAATCACATTTATCATGCATGGTGAATTTCTCCTTTTCGGGGTAGAGTACTTGAGGATATATGTATATTTAGACCCATGTTAATAAGCTTACATGGGTGATGCTGTAACTTATAAGTGGATATGATTGGCTTTAGCTTAGACATGTTCTCTCTCTAGCTTATATAGGTACTACAATATCGAACTTTCTGACATAATAAATAAACATGCCGCTTACTTGAATTATTCAAATATCTAACTAGTCTCCACTACATCAAATACCAAACTTACATCCCGCAGAGTAACAATATGGGAAACTCCTTTAAATCGCAGAAGAATTTGGATTTCTTCCGTTGGGTCGTGCTGCATTTCGTCAATTACCTTAAAGGTAAAAAAGGAATATAATGATGTTATTTATTGAACAAATTTTGTTGCCATTAAGTTAATTTTATTTAAGGACGCACGAAATGCCTAAAGATAATTGTCACCTTAATCCATTATCATCCCCATCAATTGCAATAGATCATGATATTATCTCTGGAAAAAATTGTTTAATTCATGTGCTATTCACGGTACATCATTCAGTGTAAACTAAAGAGCGGAACTCGAATGAAGCAATTTAAACAGCAAATTTTTTATCAAAACGTTTACAAATTAGAAAGCTGTGGTATTTTCTGCGTAATTCCTAGAATAAGCAGCGAACTAATTTGAAAGGGCCTTAAAACGTAGCTATGCAAAATACATGTTGACATATGTAAGTGCAGATATCAATCGGTCTCTCATAACTATTAATCACATAGATCGAAACGCACAATTTGGAAGGTATCTCGTGATTAATGCATTTTAATTTTCTTACTATTTGCTCTCTTGTTCAATATTGCTATTGTAATCGAATATTTCTGAGCTTAGAACATAATTTTTCTTTGGACACTGGCTTATTTAACTATCGTTAACGTACGCTTATGCATGGGAATGAAATTTCGACATTGCTACTTTAATAGCAAGATCATCTTTTGAGTACCATTTACTTTGCCTTCTTCCTACTAGGTCTAGGCATATTATTACGCCGGGCTCACCGAGTAATGTCGAAATAAAGAGAAAGAAAGAACTAATGAATACCTAATTTTATAATGCATATAATTCCTGAATGAGACTTAAACGAGAAGCCGTTCTGTCGACATATCATACTTTCAAAGTTAGAATCTCTAATATCGCTAACTTTTTAATGATTATACGTGTTTTTAATGACGTTTTTTTCGACGGACATATTACATATTACAATGTATGTCTGAAGAGATTCATGATACAGAAATTTTTCTTAGATTACTCTTGAGAGAAACCAGAATAATACAGTTGACTTAAACTACGCATTTCAGTCACTAAAATTTCGGTTTTGGAATCCTGTTAAATAATCTCAAATTAGGCTATTTTTAGATAGGGAAATAACATGGGGTGACGTCTCTAATTTACTGGCATTTAGCTGTATGAATTATTTATATTTTGAAAATTTCAGTTAGAGAAACATTGTTTTAGCCAATAACAATTTGAAATGAAAACAACATTTGTTACAGACTAGACTGATTCGTAGTTGGCGTAAATATACTTTAATCAGCTCAGCTCAACTTATTGAAAATTATTTGTCATATTTAGCCGCTAATAATACGTATTAGAATCCTTGTTTAAGGGAAAAAGCAAATTTATATCGAGTTAAACATAAGTAAAACATTGTAATTCTTCACAAATAAATCTATTTAAGCAAAAGATCTAGTATTGATAGCAGATTTCAAGTGCGTATTTAAAGAAATGTCTAGGCAAATAGGTAATTATAAATACTTAATTGTTGGATTAAGGAAAATGGGATATCTGAGAAGAAATACGACTCGATTTCATTAAAATTGTAAAAAATTCTAGTAGAGATAATCATTCCTTCGGTATTTCATATTTCGCCCAAGCTTCCATCACTACAAAAAATTAATTCGGGATACGATAAAATCAAATTTCCAGAGATTATAGAATAATTACCAAATTATTAAACGCGGAATTATTTTTAAGCATTTGAAGGTGATGGTATCCTCTTTCTAGAAAAACCTTTTCACGTTGCTTTGCAAATTCAGAGTAAATGAAATTTAATGATATGACTAACCATAGTGGTCAAGACTAGTTAACAGAGGGTTGGTAGAATGCATGTTCTATTGCTCCGCCTAGGATTAGTACCGAAAATACCTCTTTTATCATACTTTTAGGGATTCATGTTAAAACGTGTAAGCACATAGTTTATTTCTTATCTAGTTCAAGAGTTTATCTAACTAGCAAAATTAATTACGTGAGCAAAAAACATTAATGCGGTCAGCTCTCATCTATGTTCATCAAAGCCTTGTTCTGTCTTGTCTTTTTTTGGAATCTCTCTTACACCCCTGGTTAGTTGTATAAAATGTGAACTTCAGTTTTCTGAATTGCTATTCGCCATAATCCAATTCTGAAGACTATTTGGGTTGCTACCACATTAAATAGCTGGATTCAGATATTTAACATAGGCAAATGCATCTAGAATCAAGTAGCCGATTAAGCGGCTGTTTTACTGTGCTTTAATCCTAAATCAACATGGTACTGTTTTGCATTTTCTAGAAGGTCCAAAACCAAGCCGCCTAATTAGCGTGCTCGTAAATCTGAATGTCTATCTTTTAACAGGCAGACGAGTTTAAATATTAGTAATAGTTACCTTAACGGCGTATATATTGCCACTAGAGATTTGCTTGCATTTGTAGACCATAGAGTAGGATCCTCGGCCGATCTCTTCCAGCAGTTCGTAATCTCCACCGAAATCCTTGAACTTAACACCGCTGATACGTTTCAGATTGGACGAACAACGTGAATTTGGAACTGAAAAGAGGGAAAAACACTTTTTAATAAAAGCAGAAAATGCAATAAAAAAGTTCCCGATTTACTGAGGAATGAAGAAATAAGACCACTCATCACGCTATTACATTAATTATCGGTTAAGAGAGATCAAAGATCTTTGGAACCGCAGAGGAAAAATGCGGGAAAACCTACTAAGGATTTAATATTAATCAACTGTGCAAAAGATGAGGGACGAAGCAAAAATTAAAGCCTGAAAATGGTTTCTTTCTTTCTCAGGGCTTTTTGAGCCCCGTAAAATTTGCATTAAATAGCTAAATTGTCTTTTACAGGCTGATATCATATACAGGGTTAGGATAGGATAAGTATTAAATGTTGTCATTTCTAACACGATCAACTACAACTTTCAATTAACAATAGGAGGAAAGATACATAGGAAATAAAGAAAAATTTTTGATCATTTGCCTTCCATAGTAGTCAGAATCCTACCATAACAAGTGAGAAGTGAGAAAGGAATAAAATATTTGTATTTGGAGATAATAGAGCAAAAAGCGTCAGTCTCGTACAAAGCAAGCAAAAAAGTTGCTTCGTAGCAGAGCAAGGTTCTGTGTGAAAGAACTCCACAATGAGAGAAGATCGAAGAACTGTTTAAAGGCAGAAAGGTGAGCGAAGTTAAGAAGATGGAAAAATGGGAAGAATCTATAAGCGGTCGTGAATACAACACAAAATCTCTATTGAGCTATTATTAGGCCCTGAATAATGCGGAAGTAAGAATTTCACCTCTTCCTTAATAATTTTAACTTTTGAGAGTTAAATTAAAATGCTTAATCTGCGTAAAAAGGCGATCAGCACTACCTAAATTTTTCCCCGTTTTCATAGTAGCTGATGGACAAAGATATGCACGACAAACTTTACCGACTTTTTGATATGAAGCAAATTCTACATTTTCACAAAATGATAAATGAAAATTTAGATCATTCTAATTGATCTATTATCTTTTCACACAAATTTGTTCAAACAAATGATCAAAATGACTATCTCAAATATGTATGCTGAGGATCTATCCAGGAAACACTCATGATATGTGAAAAAGGACTTCTAACTGATTATTTCTATTGTTTAACTGTATTTTCTTTAATTAATATTACAACAACAATATACAAAAACAAACAAACGAAGATTTCTTCTCAGGAATAAGCACGACACGAGGAATAAATAATCGAAAATGCAAAACTTTACACTATTTGAGTAAATCTTGACCTCAGAAAAGCAGGTAACTCTAGACTATTGTCGTGAAAAGTAAAAGAGAATTAAAAATATAACTGAAAAGATGCTACTGATATCAGAAACGGGAATGCCTTCACTCCCAATGTCGATAAAGTGACAATTATGCATTCGAAATATGGAACCCACTTCTATTGAAATTAGGATAGTGTAATGAGTGGATTAGACACTACTGGAATGCATGCACAAGTAAATTTTAGTGAAGTTTAGTTTTAAAGTCGATAATGGTTTATATAAGTTTGCATTCCCTTGTATTTTAGTTTTACATATTTCAAAAGCGTTTAATTCATTTGGCATGAGAAAAAAGTGCGCCTCTCAAATAATTTAATTTAAAGGATTAAGAAGGAGATGGCATCACTTCTTCTCCAAGGATAAAGCTTTAATTTGTTGGAGTTAGATAACAACCAACGGTTTGCAGCTAATTAATTACGACAACCAATTCATAGCTGTTTGAGTAAGAGCTAACAACAATTGTGAAGCAGAACACCA
>CAADRB010000015.1:1793092-1816636 GCA_900708905.1 Hymenolepis diminuta | reverse complement strand
ATGTATTCAAGGAAGCCACAATGCGTAACAGAGAGAGGGAGAGAAAGAGGGAGAGTAGTGTGCTAGGGAAGAGGGGAGATGAACAGGACGTGTGGGAGTCCGCACTGACCAGTGTGTGTTGTCTGGAACAACAAGAGTAGCTTTATATGAGTCACTTGGGTAAGGCCACGCCAGAGCATGAGCGCAGATGTGCTTTTTATGTGAAGCGAGGCGGTTATAGAAAAGAGGGGAAATCGACGGACGCGTTTAGACATGTCAAACGGGAGTTATGCGTCATAGAGACATAAATGAGGTCGCTCCAACTTCGTGGGCGGAAAAACTGAGGTATTATCGTGGAGGATGCGAATAAAAGGTAATTCTGGAAAATGCACAGAGGTTATCCTTCAAATTCCTTGAAACTCTTTATAATTGCGGTACATTAATTGATTACACGATTGGTATTGATACTTTGAATTATAATCCTTCTGTTTAGCAACTCACAGTTATTTTAACGGTGTGAAATCCCTATGTTTAAATAAAGACATAAAACGCTTTTGTTTTTGTTGAGCTCAACAATGATAGAAAATTGCATATCGCAGGTGAATCTAGGAGTTTAAAATCCATGCTTCTTCATAAGAAATCCAAGTAAATAACTGTCGGATTGCGAATTTTCTGGCAGGCTCTTTAGAACCTAATCTTACAGTTAGGAAGCTAGAATAATCTCTTTATTTAATAAGGAAGTTTAAATAAACAACAAACATTAATTAGCACATCACTCTTAATATTAAAGAATTAATAAACATTTTATGTTATCCAAATAATAAAATTACTTAATTAAATTTCAATTACTAAATTAAGTAGAAATAAAGTAATTGCATGACAGCATTATTACAGTAATCTTAAAAATACAAAGTTTACTAAAAAGTACTTATTTATTTTTCATTTTAAATGAAAATGGTCGATAAATAATATTTCTAATAAATTATTAAACAGCTGCATCTGGAAATATTGGTTTAGTATCGATCAAATGATCATGTATTATCATAATTTGAATCCCTGTTGGGCGGTTCGCTTTAAAAGACTCTATTCAAAATTCTATTTGATCAACTTTCTTTTCACTCATTATAATGATATTTACTATTTATGCTATCTAGAGGCTTTCTCATGTTTATAAGCTACAAGATTTGCTATTAAATGGGCAAAACAGTGACACTGGCCTTCCTAATAAATAATAAACCAAATGCCACTGAGTATTAAAATGTAATATGTAAACAAAAGGTTTTCTGAATTATTTATTTTTATCAGCTGGACATGTTTTCAACAACAATGAATAAAACACAGCATCAAAATTCCAATAGTCACGACACGGTATGTTAAATTTCAAGTTTCTTAATCTTGGAGGCAAGTATGAAGGAGCAAAGAAAGCGGTGGCTTGCATGGCAATGACAACTGTTACTGTGGAATGATTTAAATGCTGTAGTGCAGTGTTATGCCGACCACTTAGACAGGAAAGGGGTATCTCTGACATCAATGTACAAATATTTCGAAGCAGAAATTTCTTGGAAACACAGATCAGAATTTGTGGTGGCGTAAAAGTGTTTGTCAATTTGTGTCCCACTCACTTTCTACGTGTTTTATTCAAACTCCATAATTACAATCACTACTGTTTTGTCTCTGACGCATTAGCTTTGTTTCGTTATTATATCCATTTAAAAAATGTTTCTTCCACTATTCAAACCTACGCCATGCTGAGTCATTGGTGTATCTGAATTTTTTCTGTATGAAAAAAGACATTATGCATATATGAGAAGTACTGAATACACATTTTATCAGTTCCCTCCAGCATGCATTAGAATTAAGTCAGAGCTGACACAGACATACTGCACATATTAAAATAAATTTAGCACTCACTTCCATCGCTTTGGCGGAAAATTATACCATCAGATCCGTCCATAAGGAAGGGCGCCACGTAGCTGAATCCTCGGAACAGCTCATGAGCAGAAGCACTTGGAGGAGCCGCCGGAGAATCTGAAATTAATAATATATAAAATTTAAAATATAAAGTAAAAGCATCGTGAATCAAATGGGAAAGAAACATGTACATATTTTTTTAGTCAAAAAACCTCTTTTTGAATGCTTTAGAGCGCGCTGCTTTCTTCAATTTACGGGTGATTGAAAGATATACATTTCACAGACTTGTGCCTACATGGGACTCCTTTTCAAGCTGTAACGTTTTTTCCAATTGCGTCAAGCTATTACGGCGGAATAAAAAAAGTGGGAACTCACTTTTCTATTTTTTGTTAAAATCTTTCTCCACTATAATTCAGGAATCGTACTGAACATAATTGTTTTCTTTTTCTCTAAACTGGCGTTTTCTCAGTGTCACTTATTCCTGTACTAAAATTATATAAACTGCTGTAAAAAGGGCAAATTAACATTGCAATAGTGATCTTTAAAGGAGTAATGACTAAAAAGTATGGGATACCTTTGGGTGTTTTGCTAGTATATTCCTTGTCGAAGTTGAAGGCAAGATTATCTAGCATGCAGACGGGTTTGAAGGGAGGAGTTACTTTGAGATTAACGAGATCAGTCCAGTTGATTGTACGGAAGAACTCGTGAGATTTTATCCGTTTAAATCCGTCTGGTCCGTATCCTGTAATGAGACACAGGACAGGAATGAAGAAACTGTTTAGATCCATAGAAATATATTACAAATTTATCTGCATTTAATGATATCACAACCAGAAACGCGAACGAACACAAACACCAATGCAAACGCGTTTAAACGGAAACTTATATGAAAATTTGGTAAAGAATTTACATCACTACACGGTTCTTTCGATTATTAAGTCAAAAAAGGTTTGAGACTGTATTCGCGACTTTAATTATAATTCTGGTGATTCATGTAACTGTTATCAAACACAGTAACTAACATTAAGTAGGACAAACACTCTGGAGGTTGTCTGTTTTTTACTAGGCATGCCCACTTCTAGCTATAAAATAAGCCCCTTACAAAATGATTTGGTCTGGTAAACACAACTTCCTAAACCTCAGTTAGAAGGCATTTATCATAGAGATAAAACGTTTGAATTCAAATAACTTTCAATAAATATGCAAGGGAGTTTAACTTAAATTAACAAATAGGGATGCAATTCAGTGACTAATGTACACTTCACATTAAAATCAACTCACTTTCTGAAAAAAGCACCCCTAATTAACTCCATACGAAATGGAAGGAACAGAAAATTAATAAGAATTTGTAAAATTTCAAAAGCAATAATAAATGGATGAAATCATTTTTGGTTGTTGATATTTGAAAAAAATAAGGGTCATTAAAATGATTAAATGTGAATGCGTTGGTGAAAATAAATGTGTGAAAATTTTCCTTAACCTTTACTCCAATTTCAAATTTACTAGATTTATGCCAAATATAGTAAAGCAAGTGTGTGTGACTGCACATCTGGATATCTAGTCAATAAATTAATTATCCTACGTATTAATTATACAATTTTCAAACTTACAGTGAACCAATAAATAAGACTCATAGCCGCATAGTTGTTTTCTCCCGGGATGAGCAGTTTCTTCCAATCATCCATATCAAAACGCGGGTGCAGGCCGCTCCTAGGAGCTTGACAGTTATTCGGAAAATAAAGTGTTATCAGTTCGGCGATGTTTTGATCTTCAGCATCAATAATATGAAGACGAATTGTATTCGAACATATAGTCCTTGTTGAGTTAATAGAGTGCTTTGCAGTAACTTCACTTCTGCCTCATCTTCCTTCTAAGGCCAGAGTCAACTGTAGTCTAGTAACATCTAGCATGTACATAGACCATAACAGCCGAAAATAAACTAACTAGCTATAAAATAGTGTAGAAGAGTTTTACTTCACGAAACAAATCCTTTACTTATATCCATTATTAAACCCCGTTTTTATAACTAGGTATGATTTGCAGTAAATTATTACTAATCAAATACGTTTAAACCGAGATTGACGCCTTTCAAGCCTCCATAATTAACTTGTTTTTACTACTATGCCTCAATATTCGAAAAAGAATAACATACTTCATTTATAATGCTAAATTTTCATTTTAAAATTATAATAACCCAAAATTTAGCGCTTCCTTTGCCTTCGAACTTTATAAGCGTTATTTTATTAAAAAAAAACAAATATTGATAGACTTAGTAAATATTTTAATAATAATAATATAATATCAATTAACTAAATTTCTGCGTCTTTATAAAATAAACACGATTATTAATATTTAAAGTGCTTGAAAAATGATATTGAAGCAAATTAATATTATGACGATTGAAATCATACGTCAGGTAAAAGCGAATACTTTTGAGCCTTAGGCCGGAAAGATTTAATTACGCCATCTAACAGAAATTCATAATGGAAGAGAACATTTATGAGCATTAATAAAACTTTTCCTCACAGAAAACTACGAGTCAGATCAGTTTAACTTATTTAAAAAGGCAAAAAACCCAGCCTTCGTCAGAATTAAACATAAATAAAATTTAGTTTTTTAAATACAAACTCGTCAAACGTGAAATTGACACACTGTCGCTCAGAATTAAAATTCAAAATTTAGAGCTCACAAAAGATCAGTCATCTCTGATGCCAGATGAATTTTAAACAAAGCCGAATATATAGCACATTTTTTTGGTTTAATCCTCAATGCCTAAACAAATATTTAATATATTCCAATTTTGAGAAAACTGTTTAATGCATACTAAATATTTCCTGCTCTTAAATTCATTAATTTACGGAAAAAAAATTATTTATTAAAAATTACAAATTATTTGGAATAGATAATCACTAAAGTGTTTTCTTCCAAACACTGGAAGACAAATTTTCCCACATTTGCATAATAAAAGAAACCTATTCTATTCAACCTCTTCCTAAAGTTATTCTCGCAATAATTCACAATGATTATTTAAATAAGCAAGTTTTAACAATTCTTGTATGGTTAGTTACACCAAACTAATTTCCGTTTGTACTTGCAAATGTATAAACATGAGTATCTGTTTCCACCGAAGCAAAAGCGCTCTCGAAATAAATTATGCATACTAAGAAATCAATATAGAAAGCGCAAGAGGCAAAATACAGAAAAACTTTACGAAACTGATATTAATTCAAGACGACGAGAAGACAAAAAAAATGTAGAATTTGAATAATTATCAAAACGGATTTCAAAATTTACGCTCACCTAACCGATTAGCTGGAGTTCGCTTGAATAGCTGTCGTAGAAGGCTTTGGGCTCCGGGACTCAACTGTTGAGGCATTTCCAACTTAGCCCTAAAGAAAACAGTTATACGTAGGAGTTATATATAATTATATTCGCAATAAATTTTTAATTATAATTTAATTTAAACAATCATGTAATTATATATATATATATATATATACAGAATAGTGGAACATAGTGGATTAACGAAGTACTAAATCTATGAGATCCCATTAAGTAAAGGTGACTTCGTTTGAATCCCAATAACTTATTCCAAGTAAAAACTGTTTAAAATTATTTAACATTGCAAGATTTAATCAAAAATAATCCGACCACAATGAGTATAATTATCAGTCTCATTAAGAGAATATCAGCGGTGCATGGCATACGTATTCTCAATTATTAATACTCATTTCTGACTTTCATAATAAGCCCAAACTTAATTTGTCAGTGACAGACTCTATCTTCTAATCAATGACCTTTTCATTTAATGGTATCCGAACCGGACGAAAAACGTCTGTTTTAGGGAATTGCATATAAATTCTGATTGTACAAGAGCCAGCAAGCATAATGATGCTCCTAAAAAATAATTTTGCAATTGACATTAAATTTGTCGGTTCTATTGCAAATCATCCTTATTTAATTTTTATTATAAGATCGGTCGAATAACGTGTTAGGCAAAAATAGTGAAAAGTTGTAAACATGTTAAATTCTTAAATTTTAAACAAATAATGAGAAAAACACGATAAATAAGGTATATTTGGCTTAGAATATTGTTTGAATTTCACAAGAAACGGGTGAAATTGTCTGGTTGACTTGGTAAAATTCATAAGACATAACCTCAACACTAACCTTTAAAGTTCAAACAAGTAACGATTTTAGGTCATGAAACTATTCCAGGTGAAATTGAGATTCTTGAATAAACATGTTTGGCAAGTTTATTCAGACAATCTATTAATTTGTTCTGTGGTAGTTCCTTAAAAATATGCGACACGACCGCAAGAAGAAAGAATAAGTTTTAAAAGCTTAGAAATTGTATTATCATCCAGCTAAATGCAAAACGGACGATAAGATCTATCACTCGGATTAATTAAATTGCCGATAAGTTTTGAATGATTCAAATACGAACTAATTCGGGAATTCAGGAGAAAAAATCGAAAGTTTGAATAATAGAACATGACAATATAAACAATGCCACTTAATTGAAGAGTCTAGAATTGACTACATTCGAACCGAGGTCAGTTGTTGCAGAAAATAATCACCGAATTGAGACGTTCAATAAATATAAAGCTCGCTTTTTTGCCTTAATTTAAATAATGGTGAGTCTCAGTTTTTTCGCCGATGCAACTGTATAGGAATTGAAGGAAATCGATCAAAAGGCAATCAGTTTATTCTTTCAGTTTGTACGAAGAGAGCTTGCACTGCTAACTTACGTTTTCCCAGAGCAAAAAGCCAATAACCGATATTCAGAGTACGGATATTGAAAGAGTTGTTAGCTACAAAGCCACTCGTGTTAAATATGCACACAACAATTTCCCATTAAAACATCTCTTATATTTGGATTCTGGGAACTGCATAAATCAAAGAATCTACCACGCTTGTAGTTGCTGCATCTGATTTTGCATATTTACGTAACCATCATTCTAGAGGTAGGCAACTACGCAGAGAAAGTATTTTAATAAAATTAAAACAGGAACGTTATCACACCCCAAGGCAGCCGTCAGCAACTTACAAACATGCCCTAGCGATTGACCATCTGGCTCTTCTAATCGTACCGAAATAGCAAGAAGAAATTTTATGAAAGCATAAATTTCTTAGTCAAATGCAGTGACTATATCAGTATCATTTAGCATTTGATTAGATATGTGGTAAGAAAAATAGAATATTTTGATATCTGAATAAAGAATGAAATATGGTTATCATTATACTGCACAAGGTTAAAAGTTTGGCTGTCTCGTGGTATGTCTCTTATGAAGGCATAGACCAACCTCTTTAATCCGCGTAAGAAATAACTACCAACGGGGAAATTTTCTTCTACTTCAGTGACTCCGAAACACATTATAGACTGTGCTTTTTATTTAGATTAATATTATGATGCATACTAACTTGCACAAAAACTGGTACCTGTCATTCCATTAAAAGGAGTTATTGTCAAATTTTGCAGAGAAATTAAATTATCAAAAAGTGTAAGATTAAAGCATGATATTTGACTTGCAATAGAATATTTAAATAGAGATGATTAAAGAAACGTGAACTTTCATAAGCTGTCTTTGCACCGACAGTGTAGCGGTTGACGGATATGTCTTTGGGTTAGAAGTTACGGATTCATTAATTATCGGTGCACATCTAGGAAACGGAATAGAAAGTGAAAAAATTTCCAAGCCTTTTTAGGAAAGCATTTGTCAGCACTCATTTTCGGTAGAGGAATGGTATATTAGAGGTTCTACGGTGATAAATTCGAATTCTGCTGCCCCACTTATTAGTAAGATTTAACCGATGTGATTGGCCATTCCGCCATAAGCTGTGACTTTACAAACGGAAACATTAAACTCTACGTCATCTTTATACTTATGGGAATAGAATGCCCACTCGTAATATTAAAAATCGGTCAATAAAGATGCAAGTGGATTTGAATTTTTACTTCTCATATGTCCAAGATACGTTTTAGAAATTACTACTCGAGTATACCTGATTTCACATATTTCGATTTGAAAAGTTTAGAAGTTCTATCATAAGCGCCGGATGCTTTGTTCTTCTATGTTTGCAATATTAAAATCTATCAAAACTTTTGAAAAAATTGCAACTCATTCCAAATGTCGGAAAAGGTGTCTTAGAAAGAAAGCCGTTTGTTTCTCATTAGAGGGAGAAAATTGTTAATCTGACTTCTCTAAAAAACCCGCGCTTAGTACGTTTTTTCCTTAAACTATAGAAAAATTCCTTTTCACAAGAGTTAATGCATGACAGATACAATATAGCAATAAGGAAACGGATAAAGGATTAATTTCCCATATACGAATATATATTTAACTGAACAGATTAGAAAGAACCTTAACCACCTCAACTACATATATGGAGGTTATGATACACTAAGAGACACAGGAAATAATTAAATTTAATATTGTGAACTTTGCTCCTTTTGGGAATACCAATACCGTAATGCCTCCAGAGTTCAAATAAAGTAAGACTCGTGCTCCCATAAACTCATCGCTACTTACTACTGATTCATAAATATTGGCCTTAACTGCCGCTTCCATTACTCAGATGGTTTCCCATGAAGAAAACTTAAACGTTTGTGATACTTCCATAACTTCTGCAAGAAATCAAGTATTTTAACGCCCAAAAATTAAAATCGGAAACAATTAAGAGAACTTTCCGATTAATTCGCTTGGCGACATATAATGATTTGTCTCTTTCCCCGCCGAAATTCTGCCTACAAAACCCCTCATATATTGATATCAGACACTCGTAAACCTGCGGCTACAAAGAAAGAACCGAAAAATGAAGGACTATTCAACTTGTTCTGATAAATACGACTACATCGTGTTTTCGTTAGTAATTTTCTATGACCATAAACAAGTACAAATCAAACTAAAATAAATGGGTACACAAAAAAGATCGCATATCCTAGTACTGTTGACATCTCTTAAAAGACTCCTAAAAGAAACATATCATAGAAACAACTGTCAAATTTTCTCGGTATAAGAAGATACCTACTTACTAATAGTGTGGCCGATGACTCAATTCAGTCAAAAGGACTATTAGCCTCTCTCATTAAGAGTTCACTCAGGAAAATGATAGTCAATTACTGAGAGATAAATCATGGATGATTAAAATATTACGCAATGAACTGTTTACTTAGCAAAGGGTGAAAAACCCAAAAAATCCTAAATGTATATTCTCTTTCTCGACCTTTTTTTCTGCTTTTACACTACTGTTAGATATTTTTCAATGATAAAATCATAAGTATCGGATTCGTCAAATGTTTTATCAATATAACACTACCTGAATATATTTTAATTTACAAAAAATAGATAGAGTTTGAAGAAATCACTTTAAAATACTTGAAAAAAGGTATGAGATCTTTTGAATTTGATTAGCCTTAATAACCACAATTCGAGCGAAAGAAGATACAAATTTCAAGAGAATCGGAGCCAAAAAGGAGGGCAGACGAATCCTGAAATTTGATAAAAACTTTAGGTGGACATCTCTAAAGATTTGAGTGAACAGCCAAAGTTCTAACCAGTAGCAAAACGAAGGAAACATTTATTACTCGATGTTGTCTTGACAATAAAAGCAAAGAAAAAAGAAAATTACCGTATTTAATGTTGAAAAGGTCGAATTTCATTTCGTTTACATCGGCTCAGAGAACAGTTCAGAAATAGCAGTAAGGGTTCATTTTGAGTAAACTCTGATAAGCTTCGCTTTGTGCCTTTACTACTCTTATCTGACTTCTCAAATTTGTACAAATAAATACATGAATTAGAGTGGCAGGAAAACCATACAATTAAATCAATTAGTCCAAAGGCGTGGAAAAGAACGCATCCAGACACCCGGAGATCAATTTGTGGAAATCGAGATTTCGAGCATTTGGATATTAAAATGTGATTACACGCCTTATAGAAAGAGCAAAAATGCAAAGCTTCACGAATCCAAAGGAAGAACCTTGAAATTTCGATTTCATTATATTCTCTTGTTCGACCTCCAATATCAACTATTACTAGTGTCCAGGTGCAATCCCTGGATTAAAATTTGTAAATATTCTTACCATTACCATGGATAATAATAGGAGAACAAAGGTAAACCGTAACTAATAGGAACTAACCCGTCTCAGTATGAGACGAAACGGAATATGGTGAAATACAATATGATGAAGTATCTAATATTTCTGCAATTCAAGAGCAATAGACAGGTTACCAATGGAAAGCGTTCATTAAAACACTTTTCTGAGTAAAAAGGAGACATCGTGAAGCTCCTCTTGTTCCAAAACTCGTATACAGTCCCTCATTTGGTGGATACAGCTCTTATCATATATCACGTTTTTAATACGGTAATTAAGATTACCCACTATCTTAACTCGCTTATAGAATTTTTCAAGTTTTCTGCCTCTGCATATTAAGCTTCACCCTATTTTGCCCAATACTGATCCCTCGGACTTAAACTGTTTACTGATTTTCTATCCGTTATCTAACTTCTGCATTTTGTTTTGCTATGCTATCTAGCGACTTTTATTACTGCCTGCAAAACTGGCGCGTTCTTTCTGTTCTCTCCATTGTAAGTATTCAACCACAATCTCTAAATTTTTTTCAGTCTTGTAATACTGAAGTGGTTAAAGCTTGCCAGAACAACGGCTTAACGAGTTTCACTCATCAGCATCCCAACACACAAAGTAATTGAATCTCTTTTCAAAATTTATCGAATAGACAGCGCAACTTTAAACTCCCGATTTCAACAAAATGCCTGATTAGTTAAGATAGGTTCGACTTCTTGCTTTGGAATTCATCAGAAATGTTTTCAAAGGGATAAATCATTCAGTAGTAATGGAGTATTTTTCTGTTTGCAATTTTTAGATAAGACAAAACATCAGAATGATTGAGCAGTTTAGATAATTTAAGGTCAAATATTTAACAACAAGTTAACAGGAACGCTTATTTTATCCACCAAATATCTATATTGAAGGTGCTCAGGAATATTAAAACTCCCCATATTGCCACAAAATGTGCTAACATTCTTCCTCTTTGTCAACCGAGAAAGAAAAGGATTATCACAAGAGATAAAGAATGTTCAAATTTAGCAAATTTAGCCTGACATGACTAGAATTCATAGCTAACAATAATAGTTACAGATTTAGAGATGAACCACAATTTTATGTGATTGGGTCTATGTGTTAAAGTTCAAGGATTATTAAATATTCTAGTAGATCTCTAAAAATAACAGCGGAACAAATTAAGCAAAAAACTGATAGTAATAGGCATTGGAATATTAAATCGTAATAATTAAATTGGATTAAATTGGAATTTAATTAATTAAGACGGAGTTGGAGCCTAGGATCATAATGATGTAATGACGAATTAATGATCATTAATTGGAATTTATAAAATTTAG
Organism: Hymenolepis diminuta; assembly: GCA_900708905.1. Lineage (NCBI taxonomy): Eukaryota > Metazoa > Platyhelminthes > Cestoda > Cyclophyllidea > Hymenolepididae > Hymenolepis > Hymenolepis diminuta. Next base: position 1,805,326 of record CAADRB010000015.1, on the reverse strand, counting down.
AATTAAACTCTTTTGATAAAGTTTCAATTAACTTATTACCGCTATGAAACAAAATAGACGAAAATATCGGGATAACGTATTGAGAGTATTAAGTACATCGTTTTATCGGTAGCATTAAAGCTATAAATAGGCATTTCTACGTCAAACTATCAAACTCTGAATCGTGATGTCGAATATGAGGGTTGGTTTAATATTGCCAATTTTCTGATAGAATTATTTTTGTTAGAACTATTACTCAGTTGGACATGAGTAACTATAACCCGGCTAGGGGTCGAAAGTGCAATCAGAGCTTGTTAATATTCGCGGTTTATATGAAAATCAGACGGGCAAGATTTCGGATAATTGTTATTTAGTGGAGCGCGTCTTGTTATCTAAGGATACAAATACAGGTTCACTAACACGCATTATCTCAATGGATGGTAAATCGCTAACTTGCAATAAAAATACGTAAAATAAAGCGGCTTTAGAGTTAAATATTTGCTATTTGTTGTCTATTTAATTTAACGAAATATCTTACAATGACAAGTTATGAACGAGAGGTCGCATAGCTTTCCGAGTGAAATGTGATAACTAATTATCTCGTCTTAAAACCCACATCTCACAAACCAGTTTAAAATCTTCTGATAGCGAAAAAAAGCACGTGCTTGAAACGAAACAATCTTAAAAAGATTATGTAGTACCATCACTCTTATTTTTAGATGTTTAGAGTTGAGATTTGCACTTTCGCTCAAAATCAATCCCGTGAAACCACAATTTTCTCAATGAATATCAGCATTTCTGGGCTTCTTTTGTAAAACTCTACCATCGAATAAGACAGTGTAAATAGTTTCCTTTAAACCAATCTCTAACAAAAGCATAAATCCATTAAATTTCTTTAAAAGGGGGAATGAGACCTTTTAATCTCAAGACGAACCTCTATCTTGGAATTTCTCTTTTTCCCACTCGTACATGTAAATGAAATGCTGATAACCATACATTTCCCTGCCCAGTCCGAATCTTAACTACGAATTGTAACTAATCTTTTTGACCAAACAGAGTCATTAAAAATATCTCATTCTGTTCTAATTTACACTAATGGAATTTAATTAAAACATATTATCGCACTTAAGATAAAGGTTTTAAAGTCGTAATCGTCTAATTCGTGATTTAAATAAGAAATGATTAACGAAATATCAGTCTAAATACTAGACAGATTATATATTTACGTTCTGATATCAAAAATGTCTGCCTTGAAAGGTCCGTAGCATGCTATGGTAAAGTCTGCTTTAACAGAAGGGCAGATCTGCATAATTAACACTTCTTATTATTGCTAATTGATTGCATATTAAATATCTAAATCTGATCAGTTTCTGTGTCGCCAGTAAGTTTTTCATCATTACTCTCCAGGACAATGCAACAAATAACGATTTCCAATCCCGACAAGGCATTTAAGTAAGATGAACAATACAGTATCCCGATTAATATTGAAAAAGCTTGAGATGGAATTATAAAACAGATGAAGAAGCGAATTTTTGACTTAATTCAAATAAGTTTATGCTTCATTAAGTTCTTCGTAGTTTATCGAGTTGAATAATTACTGCTTCACCGAAAAACGCATTTTCTAACTGATACCAAATAGGACTTTTTAACATATCTGAGATCACTAGAACTCTAATAATAAAAAAACCTTGAGTGACGTAAGGAAAAACAAGAAGGAAGTAAAGAGAGCCACTTGAGTTCAGTAAGTGATTGCTTTTGTCATAGGCACACCTTTTCAATGCATGTTATCTCTTATCGCCTTAACTTGGCACGACTACATGTACACATGTGTAAAAATAAAGGATTGCTAATTTATGTTTTTTATTTTCGAATTCTTGGAAAACTCTACTACCTAGGAGTAACAATAAGTGCACAGAAATGTATTTTTTGCGAATTAATTATCCACAAATGATTGTTTTAAATATGATTAGGTGAAATATCTATTTCGAAGCTCAAATTTCTCAATTGTAAATACAGGTAGGATACATCAAAACAAATTAATAAGTGATAATTATGATGTTCAACAGGCTTCTAAAGGGGATTTGCACTCTAATCTTCTAAGGAAATGGCAACTTTCTTTTATGAAAATCTGAACAAAAATTGCTGATTATTTTTATGATCTACGATTGTAAATTAGACACGGGGAAAAGCAAGAGTAGTCAGAGTATCAGAAAAATCTTACTCTGTCTGGACTCTGAATTCATTAGATTCTCTCAATTTACCTCAAATAGCATAGTTATCTGCATCATGAATCACTGGTTAAAGGTCCAATCTTCAGGAGTTGACTCATAAGTTCCCAAGGAAGTTAATGTCCACGACGTTTAGAGCTTATTGATCAATTAATTAAATTGAGTGTTTATTCGTTTCATCTCAATGAATTTGTTTCTCTCGTCTGCTAATTGATTTTAACATAAGAGGACGTACTAGAGTTCAATCAAGGTGAATTATAATACCGAACGATTAACGATGTTAATTACTTCGAAATCTAAATTTTTAAGTAGCAAAAAGACATACAAGAGGTACTCTTTGTAATTATTTTCCAATTAGTCACCTCTCCGTTTCTAGCATTAATTTAGGCGGACTGTCATTGTAATTACTGGGCATTATCTGATAGTCTAGTTATACAGGCTGTCATTACGGTACCAAGGTATGTCTGACAGAAACGAAAACGTGTTTGTGCAAGTTATGATTTCGGCATGTATAGTGCTGAAACTATAAAAGATAAGAAGGTCACGCAAGCTAAAATATATCGATCAGGAATCAGTTCCTTTTTTTCTAAATGCAAGATAAATACTTTAGGTCGACGATATCTCGGTAACTGCCTATAAGTGTCCCTTGAGAAAGCACACTATTTATGACTTGAGCAGCTGTCTTTATAATGTATTCTGCGCATAGTCGTGCCTTGAAGAATTCAAATTTTGATAAAATAGAAATTTCAAAAGAAGAAATAAGGCACTTAAGCACCAATGGAAAGCATTTTATCAATGATAGTTAAATAACCCTTCATATTTAGGCTAGCTCTAAGCCAGTTTTAGTCATATTCAGTGTCAAACAACCGCGTCTTTCAGATTTAGTTTAAGTAATGAGAGAAAGACGAGTGAATATTCTGGCGTGCACTGGAAATGCAATTATACGTCATCGCTATGGAAGTTCGTAGCATGACGAAGTCAACCGCCATTCATCAGTTGGTCCGTTGTCTGTTCAATCATACTCTATCAATTCCAGTGATCAATTCAAACCACTCAGACCAATCATTATCAGAATAAACTCAATATCAAATATATAAATAGTCTCATAATTCAGTTAATACATGTCCGGTTTTGTCTGCTCACTAGATTAGCCTTGCCTGGTTAATCTCTCTCTTTGGGACCTGAGCATGTATAGTACACCTAATAACGGTGGTTTGACCACCGTATTACAGCATCTTGGCTGACATGCTAGTTACCGTTAAATGGGAATTAAATGTTACAAAAAAACAAAAGAAAAGTGTGGTCCCACTGTGGTCATTAAATTCTTCATTATCATTCAGTGTGACCTAAATTAATCAGTATTTCCAATCGGGTGCCCCTATCCTGTTCGTTTAACCTCGTTTAAATACAATTTAGTTCATCCCTAGTTTGGCTTCCACTTTGATAATTAAAGGACTCCCAATCCAATCAGATAATGATACACATTTTAATAGTGAGTAATAAACACAAGGGATAAGAATCTAACAAGGTATTACCAACACTGCCTTATTACAAAGGATTGACAATGCTTTAACTTTTTCTAAACTGGAAATAAACAAAACTGATATCACAGGATTTAATTAAACCGTAGCACATATTCAAAAACGCATATAAAATAATCGTGGTGTTTTCCAAACGACTCTATGAACTTCATCTTCATAAGCTAATGCCTTAAATAACGGACAACTAATAAACTCATCTCATATTATCGCATAGTAAAATAAGCACGTACTTCATAATTTGCGCCATTGTATCCTTTCTTGAGTCTCCATGGAAAGGTAATGTGCCAGTGAGCATTTCATACATCAGGACGCCAAAACTCCACCAGTCTGCCGCGGGTCCATGACCACGACGGTTCACGATTTCTGGAGCCATGTATTCCACAGTTCCACAGAAGGAATAGGACTTGCTGTTAGTGTCGTCATCATAGATGGATACCTTGGATAATCCAAAGTCGGTTAGTTTGATGTGACCTTCCTCAGTTAGAAGAATACTAGAAGAGAGCAAGAAGAAAAATTATTTATAGATATTGGTTCTATAATATTTGAATCTTATGTTCACGAAATTGAACCCCTATCCACGTACGCTTCTATTTTAAACTGTTCGACCTGTCTTAACGTGTCTGATGTCGATGTTTCTGTAAGGTAGATCTTAAAATTCTAATAAGAAATTACTATTTCAGTCTATCCAGAAATTAGTTCGTCTGTCATTACCATTTATACAATAAACTCAGTTAACAAATAATTATTGAATTAATTTCAACAACAAAATTTGTTAGATACTATGATAGTGCTAATAACTTGGTTATTAGAAAAAATAAGCAGGATTTAATAAGAATGATTAACCATACTAATTAAATGACTGGTCAATTAATTCAGGAACACGAATACATTCAGGGTCTCAGGATTCAAATGCTGACATCCGAAATTTTTACTGCTATGGCATGAAACAGTGTAATATGTACGAAATGAAGAGTATGCAAATTGAATCTAAAAGAAAAAACGGATGAAGTATGACACATTAAGTACTGTGACTTTATTGCCAACTTCTATCCGATTTCTCCCTTTCACAATAAATTCGATACTTTTCATGGTTAGAGAAGCAGTAAATATTTTGCCTTGTCACTGAAAATTATAATAAAATACAAGTTTATCTATAGCGCAGAAGTTATTTCTCACAGTTTATCAGAGACTAAAATTGCCCGAAAATTTTTATTGTTCTCCCATTTAACATCTTAATTGATTTTACTCAGATATGCAAGCTATTAAAGGTGGTTTTGTTTTCGAATTAGAATAAAATTATTATGTAAAAGCTAGCTTATATAAAATAAGTAGTCCTTTTGGTGCCCATTTTGAAAAAAAGACAACATATAAATTTTGAAAAGGATGTCATTCCGTTTTTCTTATTTCTGATTCCCATAGCACATTCGATAACTATTTTATATTCACCAACGTTTTATTTCTAGCTAATATCTTTGAAATGATCAAAAATCCATCCAGATCAAAGAGTCGGACGCAGATAAACTCCGTCACGTCAATTTAATCTGAAATTGCTAAAAGTCATTGATATATTCTTCCGAAAGTTTTAATATGCAATAAAATTTTCGGTATTTAGTTTAACGAGAATAATTTCGGCCAAACTCCACCACTTGGGATCAAATATCTACGCAGCATCAAAGAAAAACGTTCAAACTGTTTACGTTTTATTAAAATAATTGACTGTTCGGTAATTTATATGTGAAATTAAGTGGTTACTGAATTGATGTCGATCAATGATGAACGAAAGAATCAGATAAATAACTGGTTTGACTATGCTGGCAAATCGGTAGATGACGGATACAATATAGAGAGAGTTCTCTTGAGCGAGATCTATTGAGCTCTGTTATGCTCAAAAGGCCTTTGCCAGTATCGTTCACTTGCTCGTGGCTGAAAGAAGATCCAGTGAATCAGGGTGGGCTGATGGAACATTTAATTAAATTAGTTGGTCAACAAGCGCTGAATAACAAGGACATGAACTCAATATTTCATTCCCTATTGATATTAAGTTGATTAAAACTTGTAAAAATTGTTTTACATTACAATGGATAGTAATCATAAGTGGGATAACAATCAACAACTTGTGGAAATAACTTAATCGGATAAATGTGAAACAGAATTTAAAAAACAAAGGTAAACCTAATACTGTTTCCATGTGCAAGATTGAAGTTACTAAAACAAGAATAAATTGATGCCGAAATACTAGGCAATCATAATATGTCTGAGTAGAGAATTCTTGGAAAAACGTCAAGATGATATAAAGATTTAACTTATTACTATACGTAGCATAGCAGTTGTAATGCTGTGGAATGGAAATATGTACGAATACTGGCTGAATTAGGGCTAAAATAAGGATCCCAAAGCTCGTGAAAGCTTGATTCAGGTAAAACACGTACAAGACACCTTATTCCACAGTCATTGTCTGTACTTCTTCCTTTTCATTAATCTGAGTCAGAAGAAAAAATCGTTTTTGGCATTATCCCCACTCCAACCTCTCAACTTATTTTCATATTTTAAGATAATTTCATCTCTTACCTCATGATCTTGGATGTTAAATCATTTTAAAAAATTGTAAACAATATAGCAAAATTGTAGAGGAGGACATCCAGTCAAGAATTCGCAAACTCCTCTTGATATTTAGAGCCTGTTAAAACCTGTCAAAAGTCGATTCGAACCCTGAGTTTTAAATTAAAATTGATAAAATGGTAAAAATGACAAATGAATTGGTATTTAAAGTCAATTCTGTTGAACCGATTCTACTTAAACAGTTTAATTTTTAACCTGAAGCCAAATTTTGTCAACTTTGGTCGATTTTAGGTGGAGTCATTGACTAATTTTTTATCGTGTGCACAATGCCACGAGGGTATTTAAAATGTCGTAAAAAGGTTTCGCATTATAGAATGAATCAGTGTATAAATAGATCAACCATGGATCGAGCGACTAATAACTTAATCCTTGCGAGTATATATAATTTTTCATTCTTTGTTTGCCATCTTTTTGCACCACTGCGAAGAGCGAAACAACGCAAAATCGGTTAGATACGAAGGCTAATCCTACAGGCAGTTATAAATTACGCTATTGCTGTAGCCATCTTAGGCCACAATCAAGAATATTGATTTAGGTTCATATAAAGAAATCAATATAGGAATGGATGCATATTCTGATCAACAGATATTACAAATATGGCGATTAAATATTAAAAAAAGCATTTTTCGTGTTCTTCATACTATCATTTTATGCTTAGATAAGACACTTTCATGGATCCTTTTAGACATCATTTAGACGTTTAGGCATCAAATAATAAATGTAAACTGCTAGGGCATTTGGTACTGTCAAATTTTTGCTTCATGTACGTGTTTCGAAGCGAACTTGAATTATAACAACATCTACAAGAAAAATGGTATGGTTGCGAAAGCCTACTCAATAATACATGCTTATAAAATTACCTTAATAAGCAAAATCAATTAACTTTAAAATATAAAAGTGTCTCATTTATAGAAAAAACGACTAAAACTTCAGCCTGATTCAGTCTAAAAGAGGCAACCGATTCAAAAGCGACAGTTAAAAGTTGATCAAAGCTGTTGATTAAAGTGGCATTTAAATTAGGCTAAGTATTATCAATCACTAAAAATAATACAAGCATTCTTGTTATTAGACGTGAATTTAAATAGCTATAGAGAAGAAGTCCAAATACAATTTGTTTCCATTCAGACCGCGCATTTTGCATTCCAAATCCTTCTTTAACTAAGCCATAAAGTGGGCATAAGGATTGTCAATATAAACAGTGCCAAAAATTACCTTGCTTCTGTGAAAATAGTATGGGTAAACTAAACCCATCTTCAAATACCAACTACTACTTGAACGGCGATAATCTGCGTTAGCTGAAAATGTCCTCAAGTTAGATATGTCGCAATTAAAAAGAAGAAATTAATGAAGCAATTATTCTTTTAATTATTGTTTCTGTGACTCACATTCAAGACATTAGGCCTCGAGAAATACAAAACTGAGAGAAGTAGATGTAACTGAAGAATGTTTCTACGAATGTGACCTTCAGAATGGAGTATTAAAAACCAGAGAAAGAAATTTAACCGAAGAATATGAACACCAAGTGTATGAAATCTCGTGGGTCCTTCCCTCCAGGTTACAAATTTTTGAAAGATCTGCATCTTTTTGTAAAATTCGTTACATTGTTGTGGTCTATATAATAATTACTTCTATTTAAACAGATAAATTGGACAACTGTGAATATATTATTTTTAAAATTCAGAGTAAAATAAGCAAATGAATCAAGTTGAAAATCGATTGTGAAAAATTACGTGAGAAAACGGTTTCTAGTGAAATACCCAACTCATCTGCCTTCTTAATTAACCTCCAACCGAATTTAATCTTCTCTATCCCCAGTACATGTAAAACAGAAAATAAATAATTATTATTATGTATCGCATGTTTTTGAAATGAAACGTATCGGTTATTTCTATTCATGGACTTAGTAAAAGTGGGTTTTATATTCTACAACATTTATTGTAATTCGAGATTCCTGGGAACTTATGTATCGGCTTTCATAAATATAATTTGTACTAAGTAGCTAGTTTCCAGTTTGGCAATCCATAAAATATATAACCACCTCAATCTTTTCATTTATATCTCCCTTCCCTGAATTTAATTTCACTCAACATCAAAAATACCTGAGATATGAACTAAATGCAGATTCTTTTCAAGCTCCTTTATTTGATTTGCATACGATTCATTTCAAGTTTAAGGGAACTTACCTACCTTGAAAGGATGTGCATTTTAACGCTGTTCTTCAGCAACACAAAATGAATGTGCCGAGGTGGGTCTGGCCAATCTCCCAATTAAAATAGAATACCGGGTATAGTTGTATTTATTATATAAGCATAGCATATGCTTTGCAAATTTCCTTTCATTTCGTGAAGAGCATTTCATACCTTTATTATCTATATGAAATCCCGTTAATTAATGCGAAATTATTCCAATGGAGAGTTTAAAAGCCGGATTTAATTGCCTAAAATTGTGCACTAACAGAAAGTTATTTAAAGAAGAATCATTTAATAATGACTGCATGGAGTCAGTGCTTGAATAATTTCGCCAAAGTTTGATTTTACTTGCAAATAACATGGGTCTCCATTCCCATAAAGACATATTTTCCGAGATCCCATCTCTTACATATCTTCAAATACACTTTACGGTTCAATTTTAAGCTTTGACAATGTCACGAATTTGCTTGAAAAAAAAGAAATAATAAGGGACACTGTCAAGTCGAACAACAGTGTGATTTGGCTTCTCTCAGATAGGAATTAAATGTTGTCATTCAAATGGCGAAGCAGTGTTGCCCTCAGAGGCACTCGATTTAGGAAAATGCACTGCTTATTGCTACAGTGGGAAATTCGTCAGGGCTAAATTTAGAACAACTATGTTATCGGACTTCCGTTGAACATTAGTGAAAAGACATGACTTTTCTGATGAAAATTATCTTGAAGCATTCCATCCGGCTAATACAGAAAAATGAAAACAATGCTCCTAAGTTATCAGAAAAATCATTTTATTACAGACGGAAAGAACTCCAATAACTTTAAACAGGTAGAAATTAACAAGTAAGAACAGTGATTAAGTTAAATGAAATAAAAGACTGCTTGATAAGTTCGCAAAAGTATCTTACCTTTACATCTCGGTCTACCATTGTGATAAAAATACTGGTTATTCAGTTAAATATTAGCAAATGACCAGCTCTCCATCTCAAATCAGTGGGTGAATTAGTATCAACATCCACAAAAACTAACTTTTAATAAAAAATTCTTTATTTGTCATTTTGCCATGGGAGACAGATAAACAAATGCCATGAATAATATTTACCCCAAGCATAAACGTTTAAAGGCGTAGACACACCTCCGAGAAATGTGAGGAGTTAGAAGATAGATATATTTTCATAACTTTGATGAAACGTACACTCGACAGCTTTCTCAAAGACCCAAATGAGTGCGTTTAATGACGTAAATTTCATCTATTTCAAGTTAAATTATTAAATAACAGTTGATAAGGGTTTTGAAAGGCCGACTTTTTTTAAAAATTACTGACAGTTTTAGCATCTGAAATATCTAAATAAGCATCTTATAATAACGGGTGTCAAAAGTGTTGACTGTACAAGCAGAAAAGGCGACAGTCTAGAGTGTAGCAGGTTCCTAGGGCCCGCGTCTATTAGTCATTCCGTGAATATTGCGGTACAAACGTGTACTTTATTGGCTGTGCACAAACGCGTACGTATGACTACTGAGTGACATAGAAAACCCTCATCTTGTGAATTGCAGATAAACGGCAATACCTGTGCAGGCAAGATCTGTGATGGTACTTTGTGCAGCGGGAATTGCTGGTGTGTGAAATATAATAACCAGGTGGTTACAACACTCCCGTTAACAAGTGCATCATGACACTTTATGCTTCAAAACAAAGGAAAGAAATATTCGTTAAGAAATATATGCATACTGTAGACTGAAACGCGATTACACGAGGGCGTACCTTAAGAAAACGAAATCAATGAAGGAAATAAATTACATTAGGCTGCTAATCATTAATCAAAACCGAAAGGGCAAAATAAGCGTTATAAATGCTGAAAAGAAATAGGGTTTTACGAAATAAATGTCTATCAATAATGAAGATGACTGAAAATTTCCCAAATAGAATATACTTATTTCAACTACGCTATACAACAATCAGAACTGAATAATAAAACATCGTTCTCGAGATCGATACTCTGAATCGTAATAAAATATTACGTAATCATTCCTGCAACCTCCAGAAACCGGAAGCTTCATATTCTCTCTATCATATTTCTTTACTTTAACAATCATAAATGAATAGACTGGCAAATACGTACGAAGATGGACAACTAAAATAAATAAACAGATTTCAAAAATTTACTTTTCGGGTTTGAGGTCACGATAAACAATTCCGAGTTCGTGTAGATGGTTTATTGCAACTGCAATCTCCGCTAAGTAGAACATAACATCGGTTTCAGTAAACATGAGCTAAAAATAATATATTAATTTAAAGGGGAGAAAAAAAATACAAAACAATTATACACATTTTCATTCGTAAATTACCTCTTTAGAAAGCCGAGAAAACAAATCTCCACCTCTGACAAACTCCAAAATGAGATAAATTTTACCTTCAGTTTGAAAGGCTAAAAAACATTATAAATTTAAAAATAGATTGGTGAACCATAATTCAGGCTGACAATGAAAGGATGCCGAATTTTAGCCAATATATCACGTTCCATTTTCGAACGTATCCTGTCCTTAACTAAAAATAATGTAAAATTTATGATTGACACAGACCTTTAAGGACGGCTTTCTTTAAAACTTTCATTGCATACACGGTTTGACTATCTTTTCCATTGATTTTTTTAACTAAAAATACCTAACAACATGTGTTAGTCGATAATTTCAGAATACTTTTCCGAAAGAACCTTGACCAATAACAGATAAAAGTTCGAAATCCGAGGAAGAAACTTTATCATCGGTAACATTTAATGATGCAATGTCTACCAAAGTCTCATGATCATCATTTGGCTGCATATTTTGTCATTAAAAATAATACGATTTCTTACTTGTTTATCATCAACGTATTCGTCAATCGAAATACGCTAAAAAATAAGCTTTAAAGTATTTACTTACACCGTTCTTATTTTCATCAGAAAAAGGTTCACTGATTGGAGCAAGAGGCATATTTATAACGCCAGAAACGACAAAAGTAGTTTCAAAATCGGGAAATTTATTTACTTTTTTATTTTGTTCAGTCAAACAAAATCAAGGCCTTTAGTTGGAAAAATTAGTTTTTTGCATATTTGAAAAAAAACAATTTGTTTTGCAGAAAATATTTTAATTATATATTTTTTAAATTAATTTTTATCTTTTATGTACATAATTCTTTTGAACAACTACACCAATGATTTCTCTTCAAACCTGCTATGGCTAAATATATACTCAAGTGTCCTGAAATGCAAACTTAACAAGTCTTTAAAAATATATTTCAATTTAGCTAAATAAATCAACTCAAATTAAGTCAACATATGTATATGGTAATTATCATGAAAGATTAATTGCAGCAACTATCCTTATTTATATTATTGTTTTCAACATAACCCAAAGTTTAAAATATCTAAAATATATCAAGGTGAAATATTTATTTTATGTGAATACATTAAAAAAGTTATGCCGTACGTATTATATGACGTTACATATAAAGTTAGCACGGACAGTGAAGACGGATTTATCAGGGGCCACATCAATGGATTAGAAAGAATAAGTAAAGCCACCCATGTCGCCAGATCAATTCGGAGGTGGCAGGTAAGCCACTCCAGTTTATTAATTGGTAAATTAGGTTTATATACTGCTATAACGTAACCAACTAGGAGTTCGGATAGTAATCTAGCAGAGCCA
>CAADRB010000015.1:1714517-1790282 GCA_900708905.1 Hymenolepis diminuta | reverse complement strand
CTCGGTAATATAGCAACTTAACACAGAAGCTAATAACCCACAGCAGATAAGAAGGCACGTTATAGTCAACACGCGTGTATAACGAAACTCACACTCAATCGGTATCGACTTAAACAAATACGAATAATGATCAAGTGTTAAGTGTATCGGTGGGGGAAATAAAGAAAGAAAATACATTTTTGTTCATAGAAGAAATATTGGGAACGGGGGAAAATAATTATCATTTCTTCTAGCATATACAAAACATTTCTTTGTTAGACGTCAGTCATGTCTCGTTGACAGTGTCTCGACGTGATGATCGACATCTGTTTAAGTATCTATGTGCAAACATGCAAATACACAGCGGGACCACCTGTGGACACTGTAGTGGAGATCTTATCGCCAGTCAATTATTTCTAATTGTCATGTATCGATAGACATCTGCTGGCTATAGCATTGTGATATGACTTAAAAATATAAAATGATACTCTTGATATCTTTAATAAATGAAATTAAGTTTGTTTTAATTTAAAGGATTTCCGCTTGAATTTTTTGGCTTAAGGTATCCACATAAGTGTATAGTCAGCCTAAATCAAAACCACTGACTTCACACAAATGCTCTTCTTTAGATTGGCCTTGAAATTAACGCTTCTTTTGACAAAACTTTGACTCTTTTAAGTGCAATCCCTCTTTTTTAGTTATTCATACAAAACCTCTTACCATAAAGCAAACAAAACCAATAAAATGAGTATTCTTACCGCTCTTATTTTTTTAGTGATCTCAGGTAACTTTGGCATTCAGTGTGTGAAATAGAAAATGGAATTATGGGCGTCGACTTATGGAAAAAGAGTTGGTATCCACAAATGATTACTGAAATCACTGGAGAAGGTATTATACATGACAATATTTAGAAAGGAAGAGTTGACACAATGTTTGGGGCAATCTTCTCAGTTTTGTATATGTAGCAAGTTGCTTTAGTTCTCGCAAATAGTAAAAGAACTGGCCCTCTAGGTCGCCATCTTTACCACTTCCTGCAACCGCAGATTACGGGTATGGCTGCTTGAGTCACTCTTATGAGAAAAGCGAGAAACTATTAGCCAAATTAAGCTTCCACTCAAACAGCCCTGGTGTAATGTGCACTGGAGCCATATAAAAAGAAATAAATCAAGCCACTCATATCGCTGAAACAGTTAGGAATTGTCTGAAAAAGCTGCCCTATTTTATACGAATATCAAATTTTTCCCTGGTATTGCCAATTATTTCCAACCATCGATGTCTGTGCATGACGATTAGCTATTGCATGGATTTCCGTGTTCAAGTTGAGTCGCCATATGTGGGACCTTGCTGTCGAGTTTCATCGACTTATTTTTGACCCTAATAATTAGATATTAATCAATATCGGCAATCTCTAGCAAAGTTAAAAGATTAATTTACTGGATTCAAATTGATTGTTTGTCCATTATTTCGTATCCACATTTCACTTTGTATCTATAGAAGAATAAAAGAAGAGTATTTTGGGATAGAAAAAAGTACTTTTTATATAATTTAGCTGAGTCCGTCGTGGCATAAGATTAGAGCTTTCTATCACAATGTTCCAGCATTAAACTGCTAGCCATAAAGCCTAGGCTGGTTATACGCCACGCCATTAACTTGGCAGCCTCAATCTACTTAAAGTTAGAAGGAAGACGAGAGCGTAGTTGAATGAAATTTATTGGGTTGATACAGAAAGGGACTGTGTTCGAGGGTGTCTGCTTCACATGGTTTTAACAGAAAATTCAAAAACGAAGGGGAGTTCCTAGGATATATTTTGTCCTAAATTCAAGACAAAACAAAAATTTCTCTTCCATTCGAGTGACATCTAAAAAATAAATGAGTGACACTTCACGTTCAAATAATATATCAGTTGAAATGGTTGAGCCTCAACTCATGTCATCATTTGTAAATATGAGCTTAAGTAAAGATTAAAAGAAAACAAATTCAGTGTAATACCATAACTTCTCTAATTTATACTTACATTTCAAAACTACCTATGCGTATTGGAAATGTTGGGATACGAAGTCATATTATTTGCAAAGAATCCCGTAGCAGGGAAAAAGTTTCAATTAAGCTTGTTTTATTTCACCAAGCATGCATCGTATTTACATGGCCTTTATGGAATAAGGTGTAGAGAGAGGGAAAAAAACAAACAACTTTCCAAAATAACAGTGAAATGTGGCATTAGGACATAGCCCTGGTTATGGCTTTTTCTGCAGATTCCATTCCACTGCTTTTTGCTGGATCCGTAAAAAAACGCGATAGAATTCCGTAGACAATTCTAACTTTAAATCGGCAGAGAACATGGCTTTATGAAATATAATGCCCTAAAATAAATGTATATTTTAAATAATACGTATTTGAAGTGACAAAATTAAAATATATCACATAAATTTTGATAAAAAAGGTTTATTTAATTAAATATAATTCAAAAATATTTCTTTTATATATCTACCTGCTAAAATATTCTTGGTTAACAATTCTATGTAAAAATATACACGCATACTCTTAGTAAGGTCTACAAATATAAATTGTAAGAATTTGATTTAAAATTATTTTAATGAAAGAAATGGGAAATAAATCAATGCAAGTGCCTGCGACGTAGCAGCAAAATGCCGAACTAGAGTTCGTGAGCTCGAAATTCCATTGTACATTACTGGAATACAGAAACACAAAACACTGTGGTATGGTGAACTCTCCTTAAGAAACTTTGACTTGGGGATGACTGACTTTCCAGTATAATCTAAAAGTTTTTATTGGATCTCCCAGATCTTTGGCACGTAGTTCTCAAGACTTTATGGGAACGTCGGATAATATGAGACGAAAGTTATGGACAAAATGGCCGAGACTGACAGCTAACTAATCACGAGAAACACCTGATCATTTAACGTAGTTGCGTCATTATGGTTGATAAGGTTACATTTATCCGAGGAAAGAGGAGAGCGGAATGCAAAAATTATATTCTAGAAAAGGGAAAAGTAAATCGAGCTTTGATCATTTTGACATTCTGAACTTAAGGTTTTTTGGGAAATTTAGCGTCAGAATGGAGTTTAGATTTTAATTCTGTTATTGCAATTAAGATTTTCACGAACGAGTCTCCGAAATAATATGCATTTTTGCAAAACAGTTTTAATTAATTCTACGGCAAATGAATGTTCATAATTCAGATTCTAAAAGCTTGCGAATTAGAGTTTGTTAGCATATATAAGGATTTGCTATATTATTTTTCAATTTAGCAATCACTGTTAATCTTTACTTTGTTCAATAGAATAAACATTCTAAACATTCCAGATGCGGAAATCAAGTTAAGTACCGCTAAATGGAAGAAAGAAGCTGCAGACTTAATAGTTTGAAAAGGCTTGACCAACCGTTCAGTAAGCTCAAAATACCTCAGACATTAACTTTCGGGAGCAAAGAGGTTGAATCCTGAGGTTTGAATTTTGGAACATTAAGCCATGGCACAGTGGACATCATAAAATCAAAATCACATCAGATGAGACTCTTGATTCTTCCTTTCTGTTTGAGTTTCTTTATCCCGCTTATTGGACAATTTAACTGCTCCCATGTTTATGTGTGTTCCCACAAATCGAAATTTTTATTTTTAGGCATTGATGCAGATAATAATAAATATCTGAATAATCGTAAATGATTAGCTATTAAGTAATCGTTATTATTTACCTTATACATGGATATTCAGTTTACAGTGAATAATTTCGACACAAATTCACCTCATCCATTGTAACAATAGGGCCTAAATAGTTATATGAATATATTTCTAGTTTATCCTAGTCGTCGGAGCACCCTCCCTTCGATCTATTTAAATAATCGTCCTTCCATCTCTTTAGCAATGAAAAGTGTCGAGAAGGTAAGGAAATTATGTCACAAGTACTAACATCTGAAATATTACCTACATTGGGGATAAAATTACCATTAAGTCGGTAACCTTTTCACATAAGAGAGTAACGAAATAGGAATGCGATTCTGTGAATATATTAAAGGCCGAGCATTAGTTTGCATTCTTACGAAAAATTAATCAACTAATACTTTGTTTGCTGTTTATTTAAAAAAAGGTTGACAAGAGCTATAATGTAAAACTTGCTAACTATTACCTCAATAACTCTAAATTTAATTAATTCAAGTTACAAACTAATAGTAAAAAATTCAAATTTCTGATTAAATATGCTGCAAGTTAAACTGTTTCAAAGCTAAATTTACTGAACTTGCGATGTAATAATTTTATCGTATCTATTCTGACTCAATATTTGTGTAACCCCAGTTGACTGACAGATATTTAATACGGAAATAAACGAGGTGGGGAATTGTAATAAAATTTTTAGCCTCACAAAAGTAAAAATTCCTCAAACTCAAAAATAACACGGGATTGACCCAACTTCGGTTATTTGCTCAAAATTATACAAACCAGCGACCACGTAACAAATATACAAGTATTATTAATAATTAACAAAAAAATAGTTATTTTGATTATTTTAATAAAAATTATTAGTTTTTATTCAAAGAAGGTGATTGCCATTTGCATTCACCAAATAAATGCATTATTATGCTTATAACAAAGCAAATGCATTTAAATTTCCCTGGAATCATTACCTCTCTCCTACTGTGTCTTTGAATTAAAAAAAGAAAATGTTAACATCTGACCAACACATTTAATCTTCATTAGCACTCACTTTGAAATAATGTTCAATAAAAATTTGTACAAAATTACCTATCTTTGATTTGAGAAAAAGTGTTCAATTCGCTTCAACTTCTTCACTCTATTTTAAGAATACATTCAAGATTCGCTTCCTATCTGCAGCTGCTAATTATAATCATTTCCAACTTTTCTTTTTATCACTTCCGCTATGACATCATGCTTGACAAAGTTAGGGTTTTTTAGAAGAAGAAGGGCTTTAAAATTTTATGAGAAATAAATACATTCATTTGAGAGATAAGTGACTACTGAATGAACCGATCCTTGATCGATGACAGCTTTATTTTGTGGCTCAACTTATTCGGTAGAAAATTTCACGTTAAGAATAAGGATATCCGTCGGATAAAGAGATTAATCGGCCTCAACAGTGGTTGCCACTAGATCTTTTAAATGTAAAATTAGGCAGAGTATTTTAAATGAGCAAATGCATGGTTTGAACGATAATTCACTGATTACTACCTTTCTAATATCTACGAATGCTTCATAAATACTCTTTCACCTGCCTGTGCTACTATTCTATAAAATGTAAGGGATTAACAGCTCCGTGTTTAACATTTCTCCATCTATTTTTACTATCTACCTGTTTACTGGGCCAAGTGGAGAGAAATAATGTCCCTTGTACTAATACGTGACAAATTACCTATATCTGGGCCTAATTGTCACCAGGTTAGTCGCCTTTCTAACGAAACTGTTATAAAACAAGTAGGCACACATATTTGTAGGCGAATGATTGCAGGAAAGAAAATAGTAAGAATAATAATATTAAGAATGCAACGAATGTTAATGACTTCTAATGCCTCATTTCTGGATATATCTACCTTGACAGATAATCGGTACGAATCCATATTTAAACAACTCTGAGTTGGAGGATATTCCATTTAAAGGAAATTGATTGGCGGCAAATAATTGAAAAGATCTACTTAATAGTAAGCAGAAACCCTTTCATTTCTTTTCCCTTCTATTCGAAAATTCTGATCAATAATTTTTGAATAGCGTAGGGTAAGCAATCTTAAAAATAGATAGATTTTTCTAATTAGACCCACCGAAAAGTCGATAGTTTAGATAGTTATGAGCAGCAAATTATCGAATGACAAATTACTCCTCACTATGCATAGTAGCCTTCAAGCAGTACCTACCATTCAAAGTGAAAAGACCTCGACTAACCTCGAAGGCAACACCAAACTGCTGTCAGCCAATCCAGAGAGACTCTAGAAATTGGTTATAACTAATGTAGTCCAAAAAATCTGTATAATCGGTTAAAATTTGAATTTCTGACGAAGTCATAACTGTTTTAGATATAGGAGAGACTTGATTTCATCCTTGAATTTAGCTCCGATTCCCATTGCATTATCAGTTTACTGCAATATTGAAGTGACAACTAACAGAAAAAGAATGAATGTCTCTCACAAATTTAATTAGTTTGGGGAAATGAACGCTATTTAACTTCTTTTAAATACATAACTTGAAATGGAATTCTTTACGATGAGTAGGAGTTCGCAATGAAGAAGAATTATGTTATTTTCAACTAAAATAACTAAAGAGCAGTTTTATTCTTCTTGAATGAAATCTGGTGAGTTAAAATCAGGTTAAATTGTGTCAATTACCAGCTCTGCTCCGGCTACCAAAAATTTCGTAATGATTAGCTCCTCAAATTAATCTTATGTCGATTAAGAGAAAGAGGGAAATTTAATAGTCGCATCTTTAAGGCAGTCAACATGAGGAATCCAATAATTGGAAGTTACGACTGAACGAATTCTCCGACTTTTATTCCATCCTTTTACCCCATCCCTCTACTGTGTTCATTATTATTATTACCCACGGTAATGCAAAAAATTTGTAGTTTTTAATTATGGGAAATAACTGACAATGAATAACAGATATTGCAGCAAACGATAAGCGGAGGGGATCAAAAAGATACTGAGAGCAATGTCAAGATGTCAAAGAGTCTTACTTAACTTGACTTTTGGTTTCGGAATGTACAACGCTTACTAAATGTGGAGTTCACGTTTAAATATTCAAATTTCAAAATTCGTTTCCTGGATTGCAGCAATTGTGATGTTTGGTGTTTATTGACCGGTATTGTTTAATCTGGAAGGGTCGGTCTTGGCTCTCCGGTTCTTTTTTGCTTCGAGTGGTTGGAATGCAAAATTATCTCACATGCTGTTCATCACGGGTGAAATAACTAAAAATTTTAAGTTAGTAGAGTTTTGTAAAGTGTTTTTACTATTTTGATTATCTTACCATGGCAAATGTTTATTCATTACTAAAATTTTTGCAATTTATACAATTTTCGGTAAATATTTAGGACAGTGAAAAATTTTGTAATCTCAGCATGTCTTTTTTCTGCAGCTAAGTTGCATGACTACTGCTGACTCAGACTCAGAGAGATGGACGAGACAGAAGTGAAGTCATTTCAAGACACCCATATTTATATAGGTTTCCTATTAACTTTACAGAAAAAATACTTCTGGAATGGTCTCAAGTCTTTGATATTATGACTTCTTTTGTGCATAATTTCTTGCCACATTTTTATTATGAACTGGAAGTGGATCTGACATTTTCCTAATAATTTCTTCATTGATCTAGTTCTTGTGGCGCTAGAATCTAGTTTGAAGTCACCGTACAAAAAAGCTATAAAAAATGTCGGTAGTCGTAATTCACTCTATTTTGAGATCTCAGGTTTTATTTTTTTCTAATTTTTATTTTTTTACAACAAGTATATGAAAAAGCCGAAGGGTCAAAATGAGTAAAAAATTTCAATTAGGACTCTAAGTCCTATTAAACCTCTGTGCATTGACCCTACAAAGCATTAGTAAAGAGTTCAATATCTTTTAAGGATTGTGATAAACATTGATTGTGAGCTTTCGGAAAATGAAGCCCATACCATTCGAATAAATGTCTTTACAGTCTCTCTGATGAGAAACTCGTATTCTACCATCCGTCCTATTAACTAGAATCAACTAATGCGACTGGCCGCCCACGTTGGCGGATGCGTGCCGATATGTGTTGACTTCTTGACCTCTGAAACCCCGTGTTTACCACTAAATCACCACTGAACTCCAATACCCTTACCTTTACTGTTTGTAACTAGTGCGTTTCACTGGATGAGCATCGCTGAGTATGGATTTCAACAGACTTCAAAACTATGGTCCAACTTTCAGACCTCCTTCAAAAATATCCACACATGAGCAGTTAGATGTGACTTTGCGGTGATGAGCAAATATTCGTAGAAATGAAAAAAATCCTCAATTATCAACGGAGAAGATTTTTTCTCGAGAATAATAATCAACAAAACCTTCGATTGCCCAAGTTTTGGATGCTTTAATTCTTACAACTACCTTTCAATGAATTGCAATTACAGATTCCGATCATGATATATAATTGAGGGGCTCTGGAGTTCATATTATTCCATTTCGAGAGTTTCACAAGAGTTAGCCTAAAAGATACTCGAAATTGGTGAAAAGATAGTCTAATCTTCTACCTGCACCCCAAATTAAAACCCTAATGCCATGCTTCTGCATTTTTGACTATCTCGAATTTTCGCTAGGTTAAAAAATAAACGACTGATTTTTTATCCAAGACAATATTTATATATGAAATCAATGTATAGAGATCATTAAAAAATATTGCAAAGTTGTCTGGTCAGAAAGCACAAGGAAATCGAGGGGCTTTATATATGTTTATATATGTTTGGTGAAAAGTTGTTCTAACTAATAAGAATTTCCTGATAGTATCGAAATTGCCACTGCGATATTGTCAAATATGCACAGCTGCTCAGATCAGTGAGAAGATGACGAAATACTGAAACTCAAATGACGATATAATTATTATGGAAGTAAAATACAGAATAGGATATATGCGGGTAATAGGAGTTCTAATTAGCTTGTAAGGCTTCAATTTCCAATAAATGAAATCTATTCCTCTTGCCTTCCGACCAGAATTATCTCACCATGTTGGGAAGCAGAACTTATTAGAAAACTTGTTATTTATAAGGATAAGATCACCGAGTCTTATGTTAAAAGCAGAAGTTTATTTATTGTTATTTTCCCTACCAACACTTTTTGCATCATCATTTACTTAACTGTTGTTACTTCACGTGATCATAGATGGTCTAACGTAAATAATGTAATCGCCACCCCTTCCACTATGTTTTGCTCGCTGTCTGAAAAGGTGATGGCAGCATCAGTAATTTGTGGTTAGTAATTTTCTTCTTCTTCGCTAACCAATTGGGGTTATATCCCCACCCATCTCCATCCCTGCGTGTGTCCGATGTGTGGAACACAAATACACACATATGACTAAAGGATAATCTTCGAATCCCCTTTCAGCGTGCAACAGTGTGTGCTGACAGGCAGCCAATCAGCTTACAGTGTGCTAGGCCGATGAATCTACCAGCAGACCAGTTTTCTTGCAAGTAAGGAGGGGAAATTATTTACCCAATTTGTGACAGACTGATTATATTGTCGTGGAGTAACTCACTACTACAGTGGCAGTAGCACACACATCTGAAGTGAACCGAGGCCAAGGAAGGAATCGAAGAAGAGGAAGAGGTGAAACGAATGAGAAATGGTCGGTGTTGATCCCGACAAAGTTATCTGTACCAACCTCCCTGGAAATTACTCTGTTCATTGTAATAATCGACATTTGAGAGTATTTTGGATTCCGCCTCAAGATGAGAGCAAAAACTTCAATCGCGCGGTCCCTACCTTCCGTGAAGTGAGTTCTTAGGTTTATTTATTAAAACATGTACATATATTTCACACATTATTTTCAAAATACATGAAAATGCGTCAAAATAGTAAGTAGAAATTTAAGGGGTTGACTGAAACAGTCGTTCTTGTATTTAAAATGAATCTGTCCAATAACTAAGGTATGAAAAACAAACTATGTATAGTAAATATTAGAAAAAAATGGTAGAAAACCTATTTGTTTATAAAATGAACAATAAACTAAAGTTAATGCTTTTTTACCGATTTATATTGGCTTTTAAGGTGAAAGTTAGATGTAATTCATTTAAAAGTTTATATATCTACTTGGCAGATTCTGTTATATAATAAAATTGGTTATTAAATGAACAGATCTTAGGATATTCAAATTTTGCATTTTAGTCCTCATATTTTTAATAATGGTTGAAAATTACGAGGAACTTCTCTCATTACAACTTTGAATGCCCATGTAATTCTGCATCGTTCTGAGGATGGTCGAACTTTGAATAAGTATTTCACATATCCGATATTATTTGTTTGGGGTCAAATGAAGACGAGCATCTAGAAATGATCAAGTCTAAAAGATCGGGTGGTGACATCACTATCGCCGCCATAGTTACTTAGATTCATTTGCATAGTTAATTAAGCAATATTTTATTCCCTAAATCATTTTAATTGGAGTTGTCGCTCATTAAATACCCTGTAATTTTCGCGTATGATCGTTAGTCAGAGAGGTTGATTTCATTATGTGACTCAAATATTGTTTATTGGAAGTCATTTCCTATTCTTTAATTGAAGGTGATGTGTAGAATGAAAGTTATTCCGATTTCTGGCCACTTTTACAGTGATATTTAAGAAAGTCAAAATGTTATACAGAAGGAAAAATCAATAGTCAATACTTTTCAATAATCAAATTGCACTTTCTACACGGAGTCATCTTTGGCGATTGACTATTCTGAAGTATACTGGATTAGCATTTATCAGGATTTTTTATTTAAAAATTGCAATCCAATCTCTGTTTTAATACAACTGCTTTGACTCCATTAAAATTCCTAACCCTGTTCTATTATTGACTTTGTTGAACAAGGATCAATTTACCTGGTGTTGGTATCGGCGATTAAAGTATTAATCAAAACTAAGTATTTTCCTTTAGATGTAGCTCATCCTTTAGATGTCAGTTCATCACCATCATCAGTATCATTGTTCAAAATTTGAACACCCATTCAGAAAATGATCTTGTATATGAAAGGAATCAAACCCATCTTGATAAAACAGCAGGGCCAGAATGAATTGAATCCAAAGAAGCAGGAGCGAATCAAGGCTGAAGAACCAAAAAATATTCTGATGATATTGTTAAAAAGTTTCTCGAAATCACGAATATGGAAATTGGAAATTCAAATATCTCATTTCTTCAACCATCTGCTTGATTCCTGTTTCAGTAAATCAGTGAGTTTCACTAAGAACTTTTCCAGTTAGTTTAGGAAATGTGAATGCGTTTACCGATACCATCTTGCCATATTCCAGATGAAAATGTCGGTCTTTTGTTACGGAGGTTAGAAACTTCTGAATCCGAAAGCTCATGGGTTTCATCCATTCGTAAACAATCTAAGTTCTTACTATCAACGAAATTGACTTGAGTCTCTTTAAATTGTTTGGTTAAATGTCTTACGAACTCCGAAAGTGCTTTAAATGTATTATTCTCTCCAAAAAGTATAAAGAAGACTATGCTAGTCGTGCGTGTACCTATTTTGAACTCTCCAATTTTTTCTGCCATATCGAAGGATTATTTCAAATGTCTAATATTTTTAGTAATCTTTGAGAGCACTGTCAAACTGATATCCGCTGCCTAATAATCAGAATGATCCAAGAAATTGATAGAATCACATTAGAGGATTTTGTTAATAAATGCATGAATTTGGACATCAAATGTGACGGTAGCATGACTCAGCAGTTATCTGGTGAACATAATTATATAAACTGAATTAAAAGAATTTATAGTGAAATGTTTCCCAGGATATTTCTTCACTCCCCAAACCTCTAACTGGGTGCTGGCTCTGTAAAGATTTGTGTTTTGCCCGAATCTGTATAAATAAATCTCACAAATGCTATTTGTGTGGCAATCGAGGGCATAAGGAAACAATGTGCTGAATGAAGCCAGAATCCAGAAAGAAGATCATTACCCACAAGATCAAATGAAAGGTCAGGTGACAGACCAGAAGGATATGGAGCGGAATTAAAATCTACAGAGGATTTTCTACGAATGTGTTACGAAACGAACAAAAAAGGGCGGGAGAAAAGGAAGCAGCACTCTGAACTAATTTCTACAGGAGTCAGGGAATTGAAAGTGAACTATGCTAAGTAAACAAAAAATGGAAATATGCCTTTGAAACAAAAAGCGAATAAAGTATGCTGCTTAAAGCGTTAAGAATCAAAGTCCCGAACGAGAAGATATGGATTAAAAAGTCTAACGATAAAAGAGAGGGAGCAACGACAGAAAAGCTGAAAGATATTCGCCTGAAATCTAGATGACCGGAAATCGGATGTTTGGTGGAAAATCTTTAATGGAATTGCAACTAAGGCAAAAGAGCCTGATGCTAGATGAATCATTTTAATGTATCCCTAAAGAAGGAACAGCTCGTCGGGAAGGAAAGCTGAACCAACCAAGAGACTCTAAGCGAACTCAAGGGCAAAAATCAACGAAGAATGTGCCTCTTAAAAATGGAAATATTAAGATGGAAATGTTATTTTAATATGAGAAAAAATTTTATTAAATATTTATTCTTGAGAAAATAACATTGTTATTATTTATACTTGCTATATTTCTCTCATATTTATATCATTTCTCCCGTTTGTAATTTCAAGGTCATGACTAATTTCTCTGTGTGCCTAACGGAACTGTGCGTTTTCCCTCTCTTACTTCTCTATCTGGAAAATTTCGGATATTGGGCTTGCAGTCCGTAAAACTGCTGATGTACTGTAGCTGACTGAGATCCTATGTCTGAGAAAAGTATCTGTATTTCAAGACAGATTATGAACTTAAAATTCAGGCTTGATTGTGACAATAACCATTTATTATGATTCTTGGGGGCAAAAATGAGTACGGCAACAAATGCCAGGGATTGAAATCATTTATTTAGAGATAAATCAGGGTATTGAATCAAGATATTGAGAGTCCTATAAATACAGACTGTCTTCTCCATATACTGTCGAAAAAAAAGATGATTTAGATTAAAATAATTTAAGGTAAATCCATTTTTGATTTTTAAAGTCCCTTTTAACACAAGAAAAGGGATCAAGAAAATGATTATTTATCCTTCATATTGCAAATACGATTTGCATACAAAGACGCATAAACTTAAAGATTGTAGCCATCAAATATGAAGAAAATTAAAAAATGATGTTGTCGGTTTTGAAAAGTAAAGATATCTTTGGACCTCGCGTTTCAATTTACGTTATTTTATCCTTAACGTCCTCAAGACGGTTGAGAATATCAGTTCGATCTGAGGAGAGTTTTCAAGGCAATTGGGGTACAGTTGAGCGGATTTGCATAAACAAAGATTTAAAATCTCTTGCCGTTTCATGATTATATATTTAACGGTCCATTTCCAAAGTTAAAATCTGATATTCCTTCAGTTTAAAGAATGGGCGGTTGAAATAATTCCATCTTAATTTTAGTAGCACTTCTAACTGGCATAAGCTAAGATTTATAGATTTGAAACCAGCAATATTTTGACTTTGTAGAGCTCACTGAGCTCTGACCACTCAAGGTGATCAAGTCAACTTTCCATCAATTTCAGAATATATATAACAATATGTTTTCTTTTAAAATTTTTCTTGCCCTTTTCTTTTGTTATACCAATTCTGCAATCCAGTGTGCATAAAATTCCCTTTGATCATGCATAGATACGCTCACCAATTGAGAGAAATGATCTTTTAGTACATATAACTTCCCTTTTACTTAAAGTACAACTATTTGTCATTATTTTACCATTAGGTTTGTGGTAAATGCAAATCAGATCAGCGGACCGATTGACTAATTACCCAGAAGAAAAAAAGGAGAAGTGACTTTCCAGTATCAAAATCTTGTAATGTAATTGAAAATATTTTGGAATATATTTAAGGAAAACATGAAGTTGCCAATATAACGCAAATTTTAATTTAGAATTAGTAATGTACTTAGCATCCGCCTGGAGGTTTTATCTCTGGAGTCTTTATTAGAGAACCTCTGGCCTTGATATTTGATAACAATTCTCCTCTGTCTTTGCATCCATCCAAGCGTTTACCTCTGTATCGACTATTCACCATATCAGTGTGCTGATGACTTAACACGCACTTAAAAATTTAAAAGTTAGCAAATTTTCATAGAAGATTACCTTTAAATTAGCATATGTATCCTAAGTTCTATGAAAGTCGGTGTATCCGTACTTAATTTCCTCCTACTGATTATACCCATAATCGTTTCTTAAATGATTTTTTGCTTCTTTCACAATGGGAAAAAATAATGCGCAAACTGATTTTCCTTTTTTAGAGTTGACCTTTTAGACATGTCTGAGTCGAGTCACTTCTCGGCGATGAGGTAGTCCGCAGATTTTTTCCGGTAGAGAAAATTTTTTGTGGTGTCCAAAATGTTCCCTTCCTCCGACTATGCAAACTATTCTAAATTTATTTTCTCGCTATCGCCTTAATAGCATTTATTCTCAAGGAGAGTATTTAAAAGTAAAATATTGATGATCTCTCGTTATTTACTCAAAATTATAATAATTCATTTTGGTACTTTGCAAAAGGCTGATTAAAATTGAAGTATAATTAAACAACAGTTAAAAAATATTTTCTCAAATAGTTTAATAATTACTTTTATTAATCTTCTTAATTTTCACCCTTAAAATATAAGATATATTCAGAAGCATTGAAGTATCATTTTATAAATAAAAATTTATTAATATTATAAATTTAAAATTATTTTATAATTTATAAATTATATTATGAAAAAGAAAAAAAGGTCATCTAAAGAGTTTAGTTTGAATTTCAAATTATACATAATCATTCACCTGCAATTTCTTAAAATGTTTGGGACCCTGTTATAAAATAGGAGCTCTTGGTTGTAGCGTAACAATTTTAGCGGTCTTTACATCTAAAATAAGCTCGAAGAATATGTCTTCAAACTTCAGAGTATACTAAAAATTCGTCATGTACTTGAAAATTTAAATATACCAAAATCTTTATGAAATGACTAATTTCATTTCTTCTTTATTGCTTTATCGTCCTAAAGAGTAATATCCGCATTTCGTATTTTCAAACCTCTTAAAATCTTATAAGAAGAAATATTAGATAACCTTTAATGTACCTAAAAATAGGACATTGATTACTCAGTTAGCTCCCCATTGCAAGCATTTGCCAACCATCCGTTTCAATGTCTCTGAGGAGGAAAAGGGAAAATATAGGGCCACTGCATGTTTGATTGGGGTTTTTAAAGGCGTGCGGTGACTAATTCAACATTCTACCGTCTCTTTTTCCTTCCATTTGACACCTTCGTCTTTTTCTAACATAATGATCTTGACCAAAATTATCCCTATAAACCCATTAAACAAATTGAACAAATTTTGCCAACCTAACAGCGAAAATATGTTCAAATAATAAAAGAGTATACCTTGTAATTTAAAAACTGATTTTAAATTTTATACGTAGCCGCGCCAATCTCTAAAAGCATTTATTATAAGTTTTATTAATCGGATAGTATCTGAACAAGCGAACAAAACAAAATATGGTACAGCATACAGGTCAAAAGTAGCATATAATGATGTCAAGATTCGAAAGCCTTACTTTATTTGAATTTCGGTAGCCTTGAGTTTTCCACTTTTCGGACAGAAACATAAATCACGTTGCAATATCCTAACAATCCAAAGCTGTATTGATCAGTTATTTTAATTGAATAGTTGGTTAGTTCATTTGCATCTTCTTACTACTGTGAGCAGGTTGGCGGTTTAAACATGGCAAAGTTCATTGGAATTCACTCAAGGTGTACTTTATAGTTCATTTTATTTTCAAATTGGAAGTTTCCTTTCTGAATATGGCTTTATTTCATTAAATTTTCCAATGACTTCCACGTTTCTAGAAGTGTATCCCATAAAAAGTTCCAGGTACTAGTTCCCTGTCAACAGATCAAGTACAGATTAGAAAGATTGATTTCTTAATCCGAAAGAAAAAATTCAATCCCCTAGAAGTTAGCCAATGGGTGCTTTCCGGTTAGTGCCAGATGAACTAACCTTCTTATACTCTCAACAATTTTATTCAAATTTTCCTTTATAATCGGAAGGTGAAACTTCTCAAGCTAATTAGCTAGAACAATTTATAAAATCTCCAAAACATAAGAAATTTCCTTGACCAGCTGTGTAAAATTTCATTTTTTTATTCTGACTCCAATGAGATTGGAAGGATTCCTCCAATTCCTCCACATAGATCTGAGAGAATACGGTATCTAATAATTATTTATCATGCATTTCTTCCTTGTTTCTGTCTAATTTGGATTCTAAAATATCTAAACTTTGTTTTAGAAAGTTTGAATTTCATGGTTATTTAATGGACTCTGAATCCAACATTTGCCATTTATCTGCCATCAGAAATTTTATTGAGTTTTGAAGTTAAACTAAAAGTCGGTGGTTGCATAATTAAATAGGATATTTTACTTAGGGAGTAAAAAATATATGGTGGCTTCAACATACCTGGAACTTCATGGACTGAACAATAAAGAGAAAATGATTTGAAGGTGAGAAGCATTAAAATTAAGCGTTCATTTTTGACCATATATGTATTGAACGGTTTAATTAGTTGCAAAGGTAACGATGTTATTTTTATTCATTTTGAGGCAAATATGTAAAATTTTTATTCATGTAAAGTGTCAAACCAAAAGAGGACGCTTCATTTTTATTCTGAATTCTTTCTTCTGGCCTTTAGCTTAGTGAAAATCTGGATATGCCATATCAATATTGGCAAGTCACTTCAATTTCAATTTTTAATAAAATTTCTATTTTATTCTTTCATAATTTAATTGATAATTTGTTCTACTTCTAAAATCCTTTAGAATATTATCCATAGTGAATCAGGCGGATCTAAATCTCTGATTTCTGTATTAATAACTTCCTCATATCCTGGTCAATGCTGTTCTGAAAAGTCTTGATGAATTTGCTTAACCAATTGCTCAATCATCGATCAATCTGACACAACTAATTCTATCAATTTTATCTATCTTAATTGCTTGGCGCTGATATTGCAACTAGTTTCTGATTAAAGCTCTTATTAGAGTAAGCAATTTAAATACGATTAGCAACAGAACAGCTTCTCAAGAAATGCAAAAGAACACATTCTGGCCAAAAAAATACACATCAATTGGGTTAAAGCACAGCTGAACAAGCAGTATATATACCACAGCTATCTACTGCTTCAAACGATTACTGGCCCACCATTTCGGGGTACCCCACTGTCCATTTGTATACTCTCAATTGCTAATGTATTCCCATAAATCTTTAGTCCTGTAACAAACAAACTGGTAGTCCTTGGTATTCTACCTTTCAATATTTGGTGACTCTTACAATTACCGTTATTCTGCTACAATTTTATACGATATTACAGTCACCCTTCTTTCACATAGGTTTAATCTATCGCCTGGCAGAACACCTGTGAGTTATAGATGACTCTGCCAGTGCGACGACTCAAGGACATCAAACATCCATACAGGCGATTTCTCTGTTCGTACATCATTTAATTACGTTTGGTGTTCCACTATGCAAGAAATGGATTTATTTATAAGGTTTAGTAACCCAATCTCCCTGTCTCTTCTTATAAATATATTGCATCTGCTTTCACCAGTTCAAACAAACTTCATTTTTAATGCTCATAACGATCATAGCACAATTCCAGGCTTGCTTATTAGGAGTTTTCAGCCAAAAACAGGCTAAGGATATGCCAAACCGATGTGAGAGATAGCTTTTCCCACTTATAATAAATTGTTTTTTACTAACTCAGTACACCATCAATACGACATTTTGAAGCCATGAAATAGGATAGGTTCTCTTTTGCGTTATATAAACAGCTGTTCAGGTTTGCAGCTGGCACCTTCCCCATATGGTAGAAATAGATTTTGAAATCGACTCTTCCTTAAAGCTTAAAAGTTTTGATGAATCCCATCTGGCTTATTTGATAAACTGTCCTGATTGAAGTGCTGCAGTGACTTGAAAAACAAAAGTCAGTCCCAACTGGACCCAGTCCCCGAGACAAATCTCAGGCTTTTGATTTCGAGAGGAAGGTAATAAACTGTCTTGAATGAATGGGGCGAAGTAGACACGTTGTGTGGCCAAAATAAAAAAAAGAGGGAGGGGTTGGAGGGAAGCGTAGTGGAATGCCATTCGGCGTTCATGAGTGTTGTTTTTTGCGCATATGTGGTGTGCGGACGCCGCTGTTGTTGAAAAATAAGTGCGACTGTGAGCTCCGTCACCCACATGCACACACTAGTATCATCATTAACATCGAATGACAACAGCAGCGACTTGTGGGTTTGTCTTTGAAACCTCCCCACCGAAGCGGACTTTTAACTTAAATTTGTTTACATTTAAACAAAAACTCCTCTAGAGACAATGATGAATCTTTTATGAAGTAAATAATTCAAAGAGAATTTATTGCTCCATTTTGGTTTAATTAAGATGCATGTTGCGGTTAGTAATTGTAGATGTTCCCTAAAATCCAGTGGAGGGAAGAGTAAAATGATGTTATTTCAGGGTGGATTCTTACTTCTTCATCTCAGTAATATTTCGCTCTATTTAAACTTTATCGCAAATACATTTTTAAGGATGATTTCGCCTTACTTACAATGAATAGAGAGATAAGCCTTTGTGAATTTATATGAAATTACCTTAGGACAATTTGATTTTTTTTGGATTTTTTTCATCTCTTGATCACGCAAACATTCACGAAAGCAAAAATTACCGACTGCTATTAATGAAAAATGAACAAGTGGACATTTTGAAAAGGGGTTAATATAGTGGTCAGAAGAAAGCAGGTTATCAGGAGAATCCTAATTCATCTGCTTTCCGAATTCGTCTGTTCAATTTTACTCAACAGATATAGTTCAGTGTGCCAGACGCTAGTGTCCCCAGGTTCGGATATTAAGATTTGACCCCTAAGTTCCAGTCATTGTTTCGCCATTGTTTCATATTTATTTATCTCCTTTTAGTTCAAATTACAACAATGTTTTCTTGGCATAAAGGAGATCATTAGAAGATTCTGTAATATATGATATGCTTTGCCTCTTAATCGATACTTCGTTTCGCCACTTTTTTGTGGCTCCACATTATATACGTTCAGGTCTTATGATGTCTGTGATAAGTTTTAGCATAATTTTTTGGCTGTTTAGTGGTTATATAAAGGATTAGCTTTTTTCTGAGTTATTTGTACTTCTTTATGGTACTCAAATGACACTTCTGTAGTACAAGTTTGTCCTATGAAATGCAGGAAATAATAGGAGAATTTGACCTTGTTCTTGCTAAAATAACTCCCACTTTTTAAAAACTAAGGATCTTCCAATCTTAGACGACCATTATTTCCGAATCAGGAGGCCTAGAATTTGGTGGAAACCAAAGTATATTGTAGAACAGCAATGAGAGTGAGAGAGTTGAAGGTACATAGTTTGAGAACAAGAAAAGGGTGCCTCCGTAGGAAGTTTGAAAATAGGAACAGAAGAGACAGATCTCTTAAGGTGTTGTCAAAGGCATTTTTGAGAAGTACGAGGAAAGAATGTCCTTCAGAATAGGAGCATGAAGGACTTATTCCAATTCACTATTCTTTGGAAGTAATTTTGTTTTTATGTTATTATTGTTACCATGACTCCATATTAGCATGTGTGATTGGCATGTTCATTTTAATTTTGAAAATAGGCCGGTTTTATGCAGTTTCAAACTCTAAATTCACTCTTTATGTTCTAAATTAACAAAACTACATTTCCATTTTTGCACCTTCCAGGGGTAAGTAAAAACGGAGGTAACCTATCTCAAATAAAATGACAAGAATTAGTAAAAGTCCCCTGTCCCTTCAGCAGAAATTTTCCCATAAACTTTGATTATATTTTATGTCGTGGAGCAAGGAAGGAAGTCAAGTTGTGTGAAAATTCCACAATATTAGATGGCATTTATATTAGTAAAATTAATTTTGGATAAATTTATTGCTATCCTTAAAAT
Organism: Hymenolepis diminuta; assembly: GCA_900708905.1. NCBI lineage: Eukaryota > Metazoa > Platyhelminthes > Cestoda > Cyclophyllidea > Hymenolepididae > Hymenolepis > Hymenolepis diminuta. Next base: position 1,770,633 of record CAADRB010000015.1, on the reverse strand, counting down.
CTGTGATCGAACCACAATTATTTTTAGTTGAAAGTCGTCCTGATCACAAAAGTGAATTTTACGTTGATTAATAGGACTAAATCTTTAAAATGCAGGAAGAAATATGATATCACATATCAAATAAACAGTTCAGAAAGGGTAAATACATTTTGCAACTACTCAGTATGGGACTACAAACAAAATTTTAGTTATTACTTAGAGGAGTGGATTGAACATGTATTAAATTTGAGGGAAGGGTAGGACGAGTGACACGTCCCATTATTTTGGGATTCTGGTTGTTCCAAATTTACAAAGTTATTATTTCGCCGTCCTAGGTTTCAAGATGCGAATCGTATGATTCAACCCCTAGGCTAGAGAAAATGCCAATTGGGCAGTTAAAAAATAAGAATTGTGAATCTTAACACTCTATATCTTTATTCATCAAAAGTAAAAGAGCAAGAATAAAAAGTTACTTGATTTTAGTTTGAACTGCTAATGGCAAGTTAAATAAAGCTAATTTCAAAAGATTTCAATCAATATATTTCAGTCAACGTGTTGCGTTAGAGGTCAAGGGTTCCAAATCCATGGGGGTAATGAATAAATAGGAGAACCGACTATGCTGGTTAACTCTGACTGAGAAACGATTGACATGTATGCGCCTTATCAAAAGAGTCCTGAGATGCTACTCTTCTGCCCATGATGGTGATAAAAGTGAATTCTTTCAAAGGGAGTGAGACTTGATTTAAGCAATACGATTGCAGTTAATATTATGATATAAATAGTATAATATATTTATGTAAGTACGCGCATCAATTTTTAGTTTTTTCTTTTCTTTCTAAGGTCGGAAGCAAGCTATTCACTGCATTCGCCGATCAGCTGCGACCTGCAGGAGCTCAAGGTCGTCACTATGACCACAATGGTACACGTCCAAACACAGTCTATGAGTTTGGACTAAATTACGTAACCGGTGAGGGAGTCATGGCCCTACCACCCAGAGACACCCCAGATTCTCAACGCTGTCTATGCTCCAGTCCCCGTAAGTCCTCTAAATAGGACGACTTTCCTGTTTTGCGCAGCATTTATGGGTAAACCCAGACAAGATATCAAAATTTGTGCCTAAGAATAGGAAAGCAACCGAAGCTTATAAAATCAACAACCAGATAAACATTTGATCAGAATTGTTGCATGAAGTGAAGCTTGGTAAGGTAGTGTTTACATAAATACTTCTTTTAGTAATTAGCAATTATCTGCATTGTTAAGTGCACTGATGGTAAGTAAGTTAGATGAATAAGAAAACACAAATCAAATGTAATTTACTCGTTGATCAATAGGGCGTTTTATTAAAATGATTGGTTATTCGTGGAATAAAAGCAACGAGTGGGGCAGACAGATAAATTGTTGTCATTGGCTTTAAAAACAGATATTTCTATTCATTAAGAGTGGAGGTCGGTGTCTACTGGTCGAAGCATCATGCCGGTTTAAACGTTTATTAATAATGGTTATGCTCTTCATCATAGTGAAAAAGTATTTAAGTTCACTTTTATTAATGATTGATGATGATGACGGTTACTGAAAAGACTAGGATGCCTTCGAATTGACGACTTCCCATCTGAATTTACCAAATCCAAATAGGCAATTAGTACAATCATTCCACTCGCACATATCATTTAATTAGTCATTCTAATGCAAGATCGAGACACAGCTGGGCATGCTTAACTACGAAGTGATAAATTCAAATTATAGAATTCCTGTTCAAAATAGCAATTCAGACCACTGGGTAAAGTGAAGGAATTCAGGCAATTGTTAGAGGTCTTCAGAAGCTTTAATGGTTCAAACTCAAATGTTTTAATGCTAAATGATAAATTTTTAACTCCATTTGCGAGAAATGAGTGATTTTAATTCAACTGTGTTAGGTTCTTTGATTGTTAGGAATGTAAAACTCAATATTATATAAAATGCAACTTAGAGAGTTATTCATTCATCTCAGATAAATTTATACAGCTATTGCTGTCTTAGAGACTCAAGGGCCGGAGATATTCAAGAAGCTTTTAATTGAATGTTAAAATCATGCATATATGGTTAACCTTAGGAACACACTGCGGAAGAAAATCAGACGGTGTTAAGAACACTCAATTTATCCACAATTTGGTTGTATCAATCAATATAATGTGGTAATGGAACTTCCAAGCTGATTTAAATAAGTTATTCAAGGTACTTGAATTAAGGTGTATGCAGATGTGTCATTTCTGATTTGATTTAATCTAAATTGAATTTGAATTAATTTGTGATTGTTTCGGCTTCACAGTTTTGAGTGACAGCTTCATGGCTAAATTATGCGCTTGTAGAATTCTGATTTTCATTGAATGACCCCTAAACCGTTAAATCTTACATTTATATGTATGTGATATTGTATTTGGACACTAATGAATCACTGTGTGGTATATAAAATTTTCTGTATTAATTTTGGAGATATTTCATCGTCAAACGCGAATCGACATAAGATCATTAATCTGCTTTGGTCAGAAAGAGTATATTTTGGGAAAAACGTCAATTTATCATGTCGGTATTATAAAGAGTTGCGAAGTTATGAAACGGTGCTGACAATGCTTCGACAAAAGTTCTCCAGCAATAGCTTTCATTTCTTGATTTTGTTCTTTTATGCTTGCAAGAATGATATTACAAAATATAATTATATGCAGTTTATCATCAATGAATATTGCTTTCCTCAATATAGAACTACATTATGGACTGCAAAAAAACCAATTTGGGGATATCGGCCGTAATAATAAGACCAAAAAGTTAATATAATTGCATATGGTAAAGCAATTATCGAAATTATTAATTTTGGGAAAGAATCTAAATACAGGAACCTGTATACAATCAGAATAGGAAGAGGGATGAAGATAAGATGAATAGGTTGGCAAACAGCTAGTTTTAGTACGCGCATACTGACCCATTACTCCGTTAGTTACTAAGTTTAGCATGTGTCTTTCATCAGTGAATAAGGAACTCAAATCTGTTGCCACTTTTACCATATCTCAATAGGTCCTCTTTATCACAACCCTGGTCCCACTCGTTAAATACTTATGATTTTTGCCTTCCTTACTAAATTCCTAATTTATCTTCCTACTCCTTCCTTCTTTTCTCCCTCGTTTATTTCCAGCAGTCCAATATAGGCTTAGTTCAAACTCAATTCCTGATCTTTTAATTTTAGTAAAGTTTGTGGTATTTTGCCAGTTTTTAAGACATTAATTTGTTCTGATAATGAGATACCTTTCCCAGACACTTTAAGTACACTTACTGTCGGGATTGGGGCTGCTTTGAGGTTTATCACGCTTCTCAAAATAAATTAATCGGAGAGTTAATGATAACTAAGGTATTTTTAAAATAGCGGCGTTTGATAAAGTGTAATCAGTAAGGACTTTATAAATGACAATAAAATCTGCGTAATGTAATGCATTTTACAGCTGACGCTCCCGAACCACCGACTAATTTCAACTGTCACTACCTTCATGAGAACGATTACTCCTGTGAATGGATTCCCGGCAAGGATCATGGAAGTCCGATCCAGTTATACAATCTACAGTATAAGTAAGTCACTCATCGTCCCACTTTTTAAAAGCAAAAATTGAGAAGATCCAATACAAGCGACTAGTATTTCTGATCTTTTTGTGTTTCCATGTCTCCATTAAAATCTTCAATTTTACGGTTGACCTCTGTGTGTTCTGAAAATTTCATTCCTTCTGTAAGTTACTTGATCTGTTTCTAGTCCAGTAGTGATTTTAAATTTGCTTCTGAACGGAAATCTCAAATGAAGTAAATATTTATTGTAATAAAATTGTAGATCGCAATTATGCTCTATTTAATGTTTCGCTAACTTGACCCAAAGGTCGTATCGATGATTCGAGTTGAAAGGAGATTACACTCTTCAATATAAAATTCAGAGATTTCAGTTTTGAAAGAATGAGTTCCTATATAGGGACTTGGTGACTCTGTCAAATATCATTAAATGAGATATTTGAAATTGTTTCCATTCCATTGGAGTTTACCTTTAATACCGACAATTCTACAAGATATCGGTACTTCAGAGCAAAATTTGCATTTATTTGCATTTTAAAACCAGTTAAAAGGCATACAAATGTTTAATTTTAAAAGATTGGGTGGTGGCAGCACTCTTATCTATAGTGTTTAGTAGCAACTGTAGCTTATTCCCAAATCCATTGAGAGAATTGTTCATAACGCTTAACCTGAGTAGAGAGAAGGCATCCTGGAGCCGTTCTTACGAGAAATTCACATTCTATCACGTCTGTTATTGATCAGAATTAACCAGAGCGATTGGTCACTCACACCACTAGATGTGCACCAATGAGTTTTGATCTCGTGACCAAGCCGACCACTACGCCACTGGCGCACCAACATATAACATTGAGATCTCGCTTTCGATTGTGATTGTTTGCATTAATTTGGATAAGCTGCTACTAAACCAGTTTGATCCACTCACATCTTTTGTGTTTGAAATTTTATATTCAGGTAGCAAAATCAAAAGCAAATTCTTATGAGGACTGAGAGATATGCGAAGATATAGAAACTAACTAGGTATTAGAAGTCCCGACTGTCATTCCAGTTACCGTTGGCAGCTTCATGTCAAATCTGGGCATTTTATTCCGATCGAAAGGCTCTAGATTGTGCATTTTATGAAATAAACACAGTTAATTCTTAACTTTTTTATTTATATCGACAGGCTTAATTCATGCGAATAAGAATTCATGTTTTTGATTATTCACAAAGACAAATTTTAAAGCATGTTTTCTTAAAGTAAGTAAGTTTATATCGTTCTAACAAGAAAAAACATTCGTTTAAATTAAAATCCTAGAAAGTGTATTTTATAGCAAAAAATTTGCAAATTTTCTGATAGGAAAATTAGTAATTCTATTGGGAAAATGAGCCAGCTTACTTAGAAAGTGCACAATTTTAAATACGATTCCGGTTATTGTAAATAACCCCAAAATTATTACCCCGTTAGAGCTAAAATGATATAATTCAAAATCCCGAAATAGTTGAATACTCCTTTATGATAAAAAGTGAAGGGGTCAAAAAGAAGAGGGAATGGAGTCATCAGTTTGTAATTTTTCACCTGTGCAAACATTTTGCCTTTTGCTGAAAAGAGTAAAGTATACTTAATCCTGTCAGTCAAGCCTCTTTAGGGGCCAGATCAAATAAGCCTTGGAAATTCCATTACAAAATTAATGATCTTTCTTGAGTGAGACGACCAAGGGTTAAGTAGACAAATGGGAATAAATGAGAGGAGAAAGGAGGAAGAAGTATTGGGACCGAATGAGTGAGCTTCAGTACTACGCTGGAAAAATCCGGTTTGTAATGAATTTTATTAATTCATAGAAAGCAAGTTTGGTGTAGGTCACTCTGAAATTGTCTAATCTGAACAAACCCTTGGGTCCTCACGCGTCAACTACAAGTTCCCTAATGTAAAATGTGAAAATTCGACCCTTGTTTCTGAGTAAGTTTAAGTCCGCGATGTTTGGGATCTATTTACCAGCTGATTAAAGTAAATAGTTTTTTCTTGATACATTGGTTCGTCTGGCCTTTCTCATAGCCAATAGCAACTATAAGGTACTAGCTAACATGTCTCTAACATAAGTGAGCTCTGTGACTCAAGTTCTTTTTTCTGTTAAAGATATAATTGGCAAACGAAATCTATATTCGTATTTATCTATTTTTATATGATCATACTGCTTTCTTTTTGCACAAGCAAAGAAAATAGAAAATAAGTGTAATTTTTGTCGAGAAATAGGACAGAATGCAGAATTTTTCAGTAGCGAAGAACAATTGTTTGGACACTGTATTTGCCTGTAATTAAAACCTCGACAATAAATGTAGCATTTGTGAAATTCTTCGAAAATGTTAATCTGTTTTACTCTTATCCGCTCAAAAGTAAGTACAAATAACGAAACACTGATACAACAAGTAGTATCTTTCAAAAATTCGTTGGCAAAATGAAAAATAATGTAATTTTGAGACGAATTCTGTTGTGCATTTTATTACAACAGAACTTTCTTTGTTAAACAAATTTTGTAAGTTTTGATTTAAAATTGCGTTGTATTAAATTTCAGAATTTGTATTTTTCTTTATGCATTAAATGAGATTTTGACCTAAATACACTTCCAAAATTACCAAAAATTCGCATTTTTACGCATTATAAAGTAAAAATTATCATTAAATGATAAGGAGGTGTTAAAGATGGTGAAAGTTAAGAATGAAATTGACGGAAGAATCGAGCATCAAAAAGGTTCGCTTCGTCTGGATTTCGGATTCATCTGATTATTTAGTAAAATGCAATATGACCAACGCTGCTTGGTCCCACTCTCTTGAATGGGTTGTTGAATGATATTTCGTACTCATGGTATTTATAGTCGAGTGAATATTTAGTCATGCCCTCTTCGCAAATTTGCCTCTTTTAAGAGTTATTGAGTAGTTTCTTAATATTCGTTAAATTAATAGAACAGAGATTATTGGAGTTGGCTCAAGGTGAACGGTACCAAATATCAATAGTCTTTTTCAACGAAATAACCTATGTGTTAAAAATTTTCCTAGTGCCATGCCTTTGAGTTGTTTTTCTTCCTATAGAGACTACAACTCTTCTGACATGGCCAACCCAAAATGGATAAATTTAGAGAGAATTCCAGGCTCTGTCACAAAAACCAACGTTACTCTCCCCATCCGCACACCTACAGAAGTCCGTATTAATGCTATCAACGCCATTGGCGAAAGTAATACCACTGGACGATTGGTGAAACCTCCACTGTACTACCACACAGGTAGGTAATTTTACTCTTTTAACGTAAATTGAGTTTAAAAGCCCCCTCACAACAGTGTTCTGAGTATACATCTAAACTAAAGTAAAGATAAAGTAAGTGACGAATATAAAGTCAAATACGGGGATAGGAAATTGAAATTGACAAAAGTGGAGCAGCCTAACAAGATGGCTGAATAATTAATGGGTTTATTGATTCCAATCATTTGACTAGCAGCTATAGACTTTAAAAAACTTGAGTAGTAACTGATAAATTATTATCCACAGCGTCCACATAAAATTCTCTTTCAATCACTCAATCTAGACCACGGGAATACGGTGCTATTGACGCCTTTATGTGCGCTGACGACAAAGATTAAGTAATCCCTGATATCGTTATACCCAGTGGTGTGGACCCCGGAACAGATTAATCTGTAATGAAATTGGTTATTTCTATTCACTAAGAGTGGACAATAAAAGCGTGTTTTTCAGAAAACACGGAGATTTATTTCCTCTATACAGTTTCCTAAATACGCTCAAGATGTATTTTCCTCCACCTTATTGATATAATAATACAAAGTTTTCAATGAATTATTTTCTGTTTTTTTTAAAAAAATGATATTTAGACAGAAGTTGGAAAGTACCTGATGTCTTCACCTACGGAGCAATCGGTCTTGGAGTCCTATTCCTGTTTATCCTTCTAATCGTCCTTATCGCTCTCAAAAGTACGTAAACAAAATGTTTTATTAATAATACGCACAAAATTGTATAGTATTTTCCCTGATTTGTGCTATCTTTGCGATTTTTCCCATTTAAGTAGGGTTATTAAAATAATTTTTTATAACAAATTTTGAAATAGTGGGGAAACACAGAACTTATAGCTCACCGCATTTACTCGATACGCGATCACTTTTAAAAATGTTCTAGTCTTCGAGGTTTCTTTGATCAGCCTAGGTACACTCCGCAGGCTCTAATGATCAATAAATTATTCCGCTATCAGTCACAATTCACAAGACAATAACAATTAATTAAAATCTCCTGGAATTAGGGTAGAAATTATGAGCATACAAAATTTAAAGGACTTTTAATTCCGAAATATGCATTGATTTTTCAGATTTACATTAAAAAATTATTATAATACTAAAATTTCCACTGATTATAATTGGTCTTTCCATGCAATTTCCAAAATCTTGGAATCCATTAGAAGTTTTCTGTAAAAGTTTCATATCTTTTTATTTATTCTCCACTTTTTTGCGTCTATCTCAAGCTTATACTTAGTTTTTATTGCGTTGTTTTACAAACGCTCTATAATTTCGCCCAGCTTACTAGCTTCCACATTATTAGCTCATTAGCTGTTGCAGTATTTGACCACTTTTGTGTATTATGAGAATATTTACACATATTTTTGGATATCTTTATTGTATTTAACAGCATTATCCAGCAAATAACTATGTTATTTAATTGCAATAACTCTGAAACATTTCAACGGCGCCATCGGATTTAGGTGCGCAATAGCAGGACCAGAGACCGAAGACAAGTATGTGCGTGTAAACAGGTTTGGCATCTTTTACTACATTCCAAATCGGAAACCGCTAAGACCTCACCTCATGGATTGGTGTTTGCGATAGTTAATTTAAAGTTACTAAATTAGCAAAAGCCTCAACCCAGAGATTAAAAGATGGAAGTTAACTTAAAAATGCCAATTCCATAAATGAAAACTTGAAAAGGGAGCTTTAAAAACAACTATATATAGTTTGCGGTTACCGCATTTGTCTGCGAAGTCGGGTGCTGTGTGTGGCGTTTCTATTAGTGAATATCCAGTGATTGGAGTGACCGACAGTGGCAGATTTCGAGTTTTCAATAAAGAGTCCCTACAGTGTCATCCCTTTTCCCAAGATAATTATTGATTAAAGCTTTCCTGATTGGGTTTGTCAAATTGATACGCACAACCAGGTGAGTGTTATTCAGTAAAGAAATTGCTCGTTTGTATAACTATTAGGAATTGGAGTGGTCAAATATTTAATTTTTGGTTAATAGTAACTCCGTCATAAATCTACTGTATAGGCCTTCATCTAGTACCCTAGTTTGTCTGTCTAGCAGTTAAAAGCAGAATCCTCCCGCATTCTTTTGATGGAGCTTTGACAGAGGGTACATTTGGTGAAAGCTATTGTGCGGTTATGTCAGATTTTTTGGGTCTTAAAAAAAGTTACCTGAAACATAAAATGCTGTCAGTTACCTATAGATACAAAAGAATAAGTAATTTCATTATCAACAAGAACATTGGTTAATTCAGCAGACCTTGGTGAATCAGTCATCAGCATTTCAAATTGCTGTTAGATATGCATAAATGCCGTTTAATTCTCTATCATCAAAGAAATGGACAAATGATCAAAATATTTCATTACTGTGGTCAGAAACAAACACAGGAAGATTAAAAATTGACTTCAGTTTCAAAATAAAGACTTCATAATAATTTCGCATTCCTGTATTAGAAAATATGAAAAGAGAATAAGTAACACGAATTTTTACTTGAATAATGCATTTGCATTCTCCTGTAGTTTCCTAAGCCGCTGGAAACTTCTATAAAAAACCATGATCTTCAAAGGATATATTTCTGTAATGATCCGTCATCATCTTCACTTTCTAACTACGTCCTCTTCTCCGAACTTCAAGATGTGCTACTAACGCAGCACGCTCTTGAAGTATTTTTTATTTTATACAAACCTTTATAGGAAGTTGATCCTGAATTTTCCTTAGCACGTGGATATTGTGGACGATTAATGTCGAGTAAATTTCAATGACTGATGGCGTTCTCTCGCGCTTTCTTTTGAATGCAGTTAATACAAGTCGAATTGATCACATTGTTATTCCTTTCCTTGCCTTTAAAATGCCCATTTAAAATTTAAGTAAAACCTGCCTTACAACAGTTGGTGCCATTTTTCTATCAAATCATCATATACTTCTTCGTGTTGGATTAAACTGTCAAACTTACATGAAAGGAAATAATAAATTCTGATTTATTTAAAAAGATTAGTAAATCGCTCTGAACAGTGGTATTTCACTCAGTAAACTTAAATTGTATTTCAGTATCACAGTAAAGCTTGGAAATACTAGTGCTGGATAAGTTGGCTGAAGGGATGAAACATAAGCAGAACAAATGAAGGCAGTAGAAAATTTGATTAAGTCGATAAATGAAATACGGTAGAAATAGATGCAGATGGAGCATACGGTTTCTACAACTCCAAAACATGCAGCGGCAGAGCGAAACATCAGACTGGTTTAACTGTGCGCCCAAGTTATTTGTTATTTAATGAGTTAGCCTGTTTAATTCTTGCCTTTTGAATAGCAGTCGTCAATATCTCTGTTTTTCTTTAACGAAACTGTCCTGCCACCCTCATTGCCTTCTTCCTACCTTGTGGTATTGTGTTTCTTAAAGCTTGGAGAATTAGTAATTTATCAAACCTTATTTGTCCTGCAGTAATGCATCCATTCACTTATCTTGTACAAGTATATATAAAATCTCTGGAAAATACTCTGATTTTAGACAAATATTTCTATCAATTTACCTGTGCGTTAAATCTATTACAAGGTGGCATTTATCAAGATGATGTTATAACTCGTCCAATATCTTCGTTTTCTTAAAGTACAAATATTAATATTTGCTTCCATTTAAGAACGAAGGAACTTTTCGAAGGGAAATAAATCTTCTTTCCTTATCAATTTCTCCCGTGGCCGTGGGGCGAATGGGGGACATATACGATTATACAATGGATCCCTTCAGGACAACAGCCTTGCGGCTACTAAAACTACGAGTCTTAGTGGTCCCCCCTTTGATTTTCTGTCTTCCATGGAACCTGCCTGGAGTCAAGAGGTCAATTCACTCTATGGCGCTGGTGTTGCCATATCTGGAGACGCGGATGAGGGTCTATTCAATCTAAACGTAATACCTGCTTCTCAGCTTAGATTTCTTCGTTATATCGGTTGTGGAGCTTTCGGAAAAGTCTGGGAGGGGAGATATCTTATTTCTTCTTCGGGCTGCTCGAATCCGGAAGATCGGTTTGAAAGGGTGGCTCTTAAAGTAAGTGTTTATTTGCTACTATGCAATCATTTTAGTCAATGAAGCAGTATGAATAGGAGGGAAATAAAAAGACGTTTAGGAGGAAGTTATTATCTTTTATGACGAACGTCCCGCAGAGGACTCTCCGCTCCTCTAGATGGAGATTAATGCAGATATAAGAGGGAGATCACATCATGTCGAAATTGAAATGGGGGTAATTAGGAGGAATAGGTGGTGGATCTAATCGGATTCTAATGAAATCACTGCATGAATAAGTAAAATTGAGGAAAGATGATACCAGTCAAGATTTTCTCTTCTAAACTGTGCTGGACATTAAAAATGATGGCAGGTTAAATGAAATGTCAAGCCTGACGTGTTTTAAACGATAGATTAAAATACTTGAATGCATGTATCATTCAATTTCAAACTTAGGAAGAAGGCATGGTAAGCTTGCATTATGATACTCCTTTATGAACAGGTATTTCATAACATTGATAATCATCAAAAGAATATTGACTTTCTATCAACTTGGCGTTAGTATTTTTTAATCTCATCTTTCCAAGTTCCATTCGAAAAAACAAAAATTTAGAATGAGTTACTTTCACTAGCTGCTGACCGAAAACAGAGAACAAATTTATCTATTTTGTCACAGTTTTTGATGATTTATTCATTCTAACTTATTTCGTCCAATTTTGAGGCAAAATATATCATCAGATCGTGAAGATTTTTTAAAGCACAAATCCATGCATGACTAGCACCATCTGGAAATCATTCCACCACCATATTTCAGATTTCTCATAAAATTTGGAATATATTTTTCTTGAACCCATTTTCTGAATGTCAAATGCTGATAACTGATTGTACTAATTCATATCTACTTTAGCAAGCCATATTCCGTTAGATCGATCTGGTATAATTGCATTTACATTAAATTGCTTCATTTGAGCTCTGCTATGTTTAAAACGCCTATTAAGTCCCCCTTACCTGCTCTTGGCCGTAAGAAAATGCAGATGAATTGGACAGGTTTGATCACCCTCTGAATTTCACTTACCCGGACATAAACTATCAATCTGAAAAATTCTTTTAATAGGAATCTAGATCATTTGAATATGATGATGCAGAATAAATCCTCCAATTAAAAAAGGATAAGCTAAGTAATCTGCAATTCGAATGGAGTGCGGCTATTTTGATGTCCTAACTTTACTATCGGCTTCTATTTCACTTCCTCGTCGGTTCTGCCTTCCAGGTGCTTTCCCGCAATTGAAAATAGGAAACCCATTTACATTGCCATGGATAATTGTAGGAATTTATGTATCATTGTAATTATTGCACGTTCTTTTAAAAATATAGAGCTCAATTTTCAGCATCACAGTTATAACATCGATTGCAGTTGAGGAAAATGCTACTTATAAATTACTGCTACAATATTATAAGGTCATTTTGCATCCGTTCGAATTCCTAATATTTCTGAATAGTTATCTCTAGCTATTCTGCGCCGACATTATACTTGCAGTCGGTACTTTCCCGTAGTGTTTCAGAGCGAGGGAATGTTATTCACACTGTTAAGGTGATGGCATTTAAACGCTCTGAGGATAGAGTTATGCAATCCAGGAGGAAAAGTCAACAATTTGGATCACTGTAAATAGTCCTCCACCAATGAATAATAATAATTCATCGCAATATTTTGGAAGTTGAAAGATACATTAATCCATTGTTGATGCACTTCTGGGGTAGTCACGGTGACTGGGAGAGATAAAGATAGAGGGAGAGTTGTGTTTATTAAGTTAATCCATAATTGGTGCACAGGTGGTTGGGCAAATTTGTCCTACTAAATAGACAATTGGACCATCTCGGACATGCTGATTTGGGAAAGGAATATGAAGAAGGAAGGGTCTCACTAATTTCAAACTGGATAGATGAGTCATCCACAGGGTAGGGCCAGAGCGTATTAAAAACAAAATTTCAAAATCGAACTTCAGCGTGATTTCATGCATTATGTGCTTCAGCGAAGATGATATAAAATCTCTCATTTGTTACCCAAAATTTAACATTAATTGGTCTAAGAAAACGATTTTACCTTTCAATGCTCTGAAATTAAACTTTCAGAAGTCTATTCCATGGTTCCTGAGCGAGTTTTTGGTCGCTCAGATCGTTAAGCACTATGTATAATATTACAAGAATCATAAAATCATTAACCTTTATTTTCTCTATTAGTGGCAAAGCTAAACACAATTTATAGTCACGAGGCTCTATCCGAATATATGGAAGGGCGAGAAAGTTCAAGTTGGGACTAGGGGAGGTGAACAGAGAGAGAATTAAGGGGCTTAAAAGTGCCATACTTTTTCTGATCGTTACATTTATCAGTCTCTCTGTAAATTTGCTTTGTGGGTGACCCGTAATAGTTCAATATTAACATTTTTAGATATGACCTCAAGATATTAGAGTGATAATCCGTATACTTGGTAAAAATCAGTAGACTAAATCGAAAATTCAGTTATACCATCCAGATTTAAATGAAGAGCCACTGGCTACATTTGTGGTGATTTCCTTATTGGCACGGCCTTTGCTCTTTTAATTTTGTTAAATCCTATTATAAATGTGTGCCTCCTCGTATTTTCCTCGATATTCTTTTCAATCTAGGCATTGTTTTTAAGGTGACTAGACACCTTAAAACACAGAATCACACTTCTATGTACCTATTTGACCGATTCTGTTCTTCTTTTACTTCAGATTCATTGAAACTATTAGAATAGCATAGGTGTATAGTTATCATAGGCATTAAAGTTAGTAGCTTAACAACCCGGACAGCCTTGTTAACAGCAGGAGATGCTGATAGAAGAAAGAACAGACAGTTGGTACTGGTCAGGTAGACAAATAAATTATGGCAATCTTACGACAAACATATATGTAGATTCATGATTCTTTTTAACTGCCATAAGGGCTTGAAACAGTACATATCACGCTGCTAGAATACTAAAAATTATTGAACTCCCATTATGCTAATCCCCCCTTCCCCCTCTCCGTACATATTTATCACCACTTCTGTGGAATATTTCAACTCTTGACAGCCAGCCGAATAGTTGATCTAGACAGGACTAAGGTATAAATATCGGACACTATGTATCCAACCACGTGAACTTTTATAGAAAAGAATAGCTGGACGAAGGTAATATACTATAGCGTTCTGAGTTTATACCTTCTCCCCAACTTTTTATAACTTCATAACATATCAGCTGACTGATTTATTGAACGGCAAATGTCAAATTCAACTCTCATGTTTTCGAGTTTGTTTTCCAATAAACCTTGATCGGCACTACCTTGCATCCTTTCCATCTAGCTGAGTAATGAATATGTACTTAATCCAAATTTACCTAACTACCAAAATCACTAAATCTCAGCACTAATTCATAATTAATACAGGCAAATCTGGCTCCACATTTTCAAGTTCAGAAATAAAATTTTTGCAAAAATTAGACACTTTGGTAACCAAATACTGATAACCAATTCATTTAGAAATATACAAATATTTCATTGATTAAAACCGCAATTAGATTATTAAATACAGACATCAAACCTCTGGACTTCAGCTAATTATGAGAAATTCCATTTGATTTTCCTTTGCTTAATTTTACTCTGAATCTAATTTCACTCATTCTTTGGTTTCGCTATCATTTACGAAAAAAGGAAAAGGAATTTTCGTTAGCCATCCACTATAAGATAAATGCCAAGAGGGAAAAATCATGTAAACCGATGTAATTTTCTACATTACTTTGGTATTTCGCTGATTTATTGATCAGGTTTTCAAAGTCACCTGAGACTCTCCTTAAATTCTTTTCGTCTAATCAACTAGTGGGCCGAACGCTAAAGAAACATAGTTTGTAAAAAACTTATGTAATGTAATTCCAGCTAATAATTCCAAAATATCTGCTGAATTAACAGTGCAGAAGTGCAGAAAAGTCGAAGTTAAAGAATTTAGAGTTTGATTGAATGATATTCACTTGCATCAAAAAACCTAATTTCATGATTGGATGTTATTTTTAAAAATAATAGGGAAGAATGCATAAAATAAATATTTGTATCGTCAAAGAAAAAAATATTTAATAATTTGCATACCTTCATTTTCCCCTAAAAATACAATGTGTAATCTTTTAAATATAGATTGAGATGGCTTTCCGGTTATTATAAAATTGGTTCGCATTATTTCATTCAGGATGTAATTGTGAAAGATAAGTAGAGTGATTTGAATGACGGGAGTAGTGATTTTGCTTTTTTCGTCACTTAGCTCTGCTTAAAAATATATGCAGGTATCTTTTGCCCATTCTAGTATTTGCCATGTTTAACCGTCTAATATCTTCAAACTTGAGTAACATCACACCTAATTTCAGAATTGGGCATGAAATTGTTCGATATGACGGCAATATGCACAATATGTGCAATCTAAATACCTTAAAATGTTTACATTTGGGTACTCAAAGCCGTTCCTGGTAGTTTGTAGAATAGTGTCCTCTTCGGCACAGGTTACTATGACCCAAGAAAAAGCAAAAAATCACATTTTATAATCACGGAGAGCGCCTAAGCAAAAGGGGTGGTAGAAACAGTTCACACAATATCTTAGACATTAGGAGTAATACATGAATCAGAGATTTGAATTCGTCAAAAAGAAACTTGCTTTCTTTTCTGCAAATACTCGTATACAACTGGTAACGCTGTATTTTACTACTCTTATTCAAATTTTCTTTAGATATGATTTTACGATCTGAGAGGCAGAAATCGAATCTTAAAGATCGTCACATCATAGACTTTCTTGGCGTCTTCAGTGGCCCACCTTATCCAAGATTCTATTGATGCTTTCATCCTTGTTTTTAGTTTGATTTAAATAAATAACTCTCCATTTATTACCCCAGCGGAATTCAAGCAATTTTACAAATGTTCATCATAAAAAGATATTTAAATATAATAATTCCTACGGGAGATTAAGCTTAAGGAATAATTTGGACTTTGTTATCGTTGACGATTATAGAGTTTAGACGTCTGTCAGTCTCTTTTAATCGAAATCGCCAAACAAACCACCATAGTTAAAAAATACAGAAGCACTTTGGGTTGGAAAGACAAGGAAACACAGCTGATTAACCTGGATTTAGAATGAAACTCTCAATTCTATCTACTTGTCATTAAGCACCAATGTTTACCTCTTGGATTTTGTTCAATTATTGATGCATTTTACCAAAGCACCTATTGCACTATAGTGTTCTTAGTATTTCCATGCCTGCAATATTCGCTTTACTTAATAGAAGAAGTACTAGTTCAAAAGTTGATGTTACAGTAATCTTTTCCTTTTTTTATTTAGGTACGAAATGTTAAATCTCTCTCCGAATCGGAATTCAAAAGAGAGGCAATACTAATGCAGAGATACCAACATGAGAATATTGTACGTTTCTATGGCATCTCCATGGATTCTCCCAACCATCAGTGCCTGGTTTTGGAAATGATGGATCAGGGAAATTTACGGGAATATCTTCATCGAGCTAGACCTCGTCTAACACCCTCTCAAGCTGAACATTTCTCGAGACAAGAACATACGGCGAGAAGTGACCGTTTAAGCAGACAGACGGAGACCACCGAGGCTACTACGGGAGAAAGTTTCTGCAGTGGAGCTGGGGCGGTTGAACTTCATGCGCTGCTTACTATCCCCGATTTATTGAAGATTATGTGGGATATTGCGAAAGGTTGTCAATATTTGGAGGAACAGCACTTTGTTCACCGGTAAGGCACGATGAATCATGAAACAATTTTGTGCAATTGAAATAGTAAGAAAAAATTATTAATCATAAGTTAAAGAGAAAAAATATCCTCATAATGACAGTCTCATAAAATTACAAGAAAATAAAAAAATTGTTATAAGTGAATAATATAATTAATTAATTTAATTAATAATTATAAAAACGAACGGGATAAAAATTATGGTATGAAGATTTTAATTTTCTTAAAGAACTTGTGATTGTGAGTTTTTTCAAACAGTTTTTGGCTATCTTTGCATTGAACTAAGTATTTACCTCTGTAGAAATCGATGGCTGGAGTATTTGATAGTTTATTATCATTTCACGCAACAATATGAACAAAAGGGAGACCGTCGGTAGGAGGGTTTAACTGAGAACAGAGAGAAAGCTCAGCGGAGGGAGAAATACTGATGATATCAGGGTAGAGATGTGAGGATGCTGGGGTTTATGCCTATTCGTATAGGAAGTCAAAGACACATTTGAGTTAATGGAAGACGGTCGGGTATTTGGGTGTTTGACTTGACAACTGTAGAAATCCTAATGTTCAAAATTCAATATGAAGTGGTGCACCTAAATCGATCGACTAGACCGAGTTCGTTGATCTATGGTTATAACAAATCTTTCGTTATCTTTGCGCTCGAATAAATCGTCTTCAAGCTACATAGTAAATCGATATCCTGCACATTTAAATATTTGACTATAATGAACCCCTTAAGCGGAGTTAATTTTCAATAATCTTGAAGATTGCAATTGGAGAAAAATGCATTTACTATACTGGCAAACTGGATGATAGCGTGTATTTTGCTAATCTCATAAAATTTTCATTGTGCTTTAGAGGTAACAATGCTTTCAGGTTCAAACACAAAGAATGTATCAGATATCATCTTGCTATTCTTTTATCAGAAAAGATGCAGATATTTGCTTTTTTGCCAACCTATCAGTTATCAAATCATGCGGTAGGTAACTGTGTAATGGGAGGTATAAACAATGTTATAGTGCATCGTAATATATAATAATTATTATATTAATTTATCAGCAAGGGGAGTAAGAAATTTGAAGCAATTTATTATTACCGCGGTATAAAACACTCACCAAGAAAAGCGGTTCCTTTTTGCTTTTAATAGCTTTGTAAATAGCGGATCGATTCCAAATTAATTTTGTTTCAATAAATCACATTATTATCTGTAGTGTTTACGGTTCTGAAACTCTGAAAAAGAGAATAAATACTGTATTGGATGGACTCAAAGAAAAATTCTAGAGGTCTCATTAAATGTACTGCGCCGCGCGCAGCTATAATGGTTGGGTAAACTTTTTCCCACTATATTGATTCAACATCATTTGATTGGGAATAAAATACGATATGTAATGTATCAGGAACTATATAAAAAGGACTGAGAAGATCCAGAGAAAGCATGCCTTAACTAAATCATACCCCAGTATGTTATCTAAGTTTTAACTATAAGGAACCAGGTAAAAACGCCATAAGGAGGGGCCATGCCAAACTCTTACTATGTCCATGATACATGATAGGCAAGTGATATTGGAATCTACCCACTGATGATCAGTGGAGGGTCTAGATAGAACACTATAAAAAGGAATAAGTTTTGTTTTCTGTCTCTTTCGACTTGTTTTGGCTAATATTGGTAGACGAACTTTTAAGCCTCACTTAGGAATGTTATTTTTTTATTTTGTCTGCCCATTGCAATAATGGGGATAATTACAGAGTATATCTGTTAACGGAGTTAATTTCCATAGATATGGCATTTTGATCAAATATAAGTCATTTTTCTAGGTAACCAAAACTCCT
Organism: Hymenolepis diminuta; assembly: GCA_900708905.1. NCBI lineage: Eukaryota > Metazoa > Platyhelminthes > Cestoda > Cyclophyllidea > Hymenolepididae > Hymenolepis > Hymenolepis diminuta. The sequence goes on along the minus strand of CAADRB010000015.1, from coordinate 1,752,205 downwards.
TAATTAATTCATTAGCCTAATAATAATATTACCTCATCTTAAATATATAATGGTTTGCAAGCAGCTAAAAAACTTACTTCCATTAAGGAGACGCTAAGAATGACATTTAATTTGACGCGGTTATTGCTGAAAACAATCACTGTAGACGATTTCAATCGCTAGCTGCTGTTCTTTAACTTGAATTTTTAAGCAAAACATGATGAAAAAGGGCAGATTTGTAGCCCTTAGTTATTTTAATGTGAATAGGAAGTGACGTCAGATGGGAGAGAAAGAAAAATTTTGTAACATTATTCAGATGTAAATTTACAGAGTGTATAATCTCTATCGTGCGCTATTGGAGCAACGACTAATGCGCTCGTCTGTGAAATCAGAGGTTACAGATATGATGCCCAACAGTGTACCCACAGTGAGCAGAAATTGGCTAAAATCGGCCAAAAATAGAGCAAGAGAGAGGCTCATTAATGATACTCTTCTTTCCAAAATGGGTATCGAAAAACGCTTTAGTATACGGATTTGGAAATACTTGAAATAATTTTTACTAAACTGGCGTCAGAATAGATTACACAAAGAGAGATCAAACATGTCAGATTAAATACGCATTACGTAAAAATTCCAGGTAAAGAAAAGAGTCAAACGGTCAAAATATGTGTTATTGAAGTAACAAATTAACACGGGAAAAGTAAACTTAAAGCTAGTCACTTTCGTTAGCATTCATTTCGATCAGCAAAGTTAATCTCCCGATCCATTTATATAAACCTATCTGAAAGTGCAAGATATGAATATGTTTATAAATATTGGTGGCAATTGCACTTCAAAAGCATTTGCTCCCAACTTGCAGGCTCTCGACAGGATATAAGTAGCAACAAACCAAAAATTCATTATCGATTAAAGTTGGAACGTTACCAAGACATCTACATACCGTTCTACCTTCTCAAGTGCCTTGATTTCTACAAAATTCATATAAATTTTCCCTCATTATATGACATTAAATATATTGTAAGAATAGGTTTAATATAACATATACTATCATTTGTTATTTATTATATCAAAACCTGCTTTTTTAAATATTTTGTAGAGATATCGCAGCTAGGAATTGTCTGGTGAGCCATAACCACGAGAGCGGTCGCATTGTTAAACTGTGCGACTTCGGTTTGGCGCGAGATATTTACAAAAATGATTACTACAGAAAGAGGAATGAGCCCAAGCTACCTGTCCGGTGGATGTCTCCAGAAGCCATTCTGGAGGGTGTCTTCACAAGCAAATCTGATATATGGTAAAGAAATTTATGAGGCTTTAAATATTAACGATGGAGGCCCTGGATGTTTTCCAAGTAAATTTATTGCCAGACACTGTTTTAAAGAGCCGTGATTTAAGTAAAATAGCTTGTTGAAATAAGAGAGCACTAGTTATTGTTCAGAATAAAATAAATTTGTTTATTCGCATTATCTTAGCCATGTGGCAGGAAAGCAATTTTAAAAAGCATTTTTAAAGTACACCCTTCAGCACTTCTTCGCCACTTACGGCACGAAGATGAGGCACATCAATTTTTCAGTCAGACAACGAATTCTGTGGATGAAAGCTAGAATTTAGGCCTTCTAACATTAAAGATCTATCTTAAAATTCTAATATTATTTAAATCTCCAACTAGGGTAATAGCAAATAATTTAACTTATTCATTTGCTTAAGAATATATTTCCGCAATGAAGTAATGCTTCTGATTCTTTAAGTTGTTAAAGAATTTTCGAGGGAATGACCGCTTCTTCGAACAGGTGTGTTTCGGAATCGTGAAAAGAATTCTATCTGTAAAAGTACACTGAAGCGGTAGATGTACTGCAGCAAATAGTAATTTAACACATGAGAGAAAAGTATTTAAAATTTCACTTGTTTGAATAAAAAGCTAATAAAATGATGGCCGTTTTGGAAAGAATTTAAAATCGCAATAAAAGAAAAATATTTCCTACTTGTTTTCAGAAATTGAAATAAAGGAAGAATTTTCTCTTTTTATCGCGTGTTTGCTTTCTATTAAGTATTTTTGCTAATATCTGATAGATAATCTTTCGCACCATTTTAATATTATTCAGTGCCACTCTATGTGTACCTGTTTACCATCGGATGGACAGTTTCTGCATATTTATACGGCGAAAAATTATTTCCACAGAAACAGGGGCAGCCTACCAATCCAAATTTCACAAAAGCCGTAACTAATTAGTGTTTACAATCAAAGTAGCACTTCCAGTTTATATGGCCCGTCAATCATTGAGGAATATAGAATGTGCAAGTAAAACAGTCAGCAAGGTACCATGAACTGACCCTAATTTATTGACCGAATTTAAGGTGTGCAAACACAAAAGTTTATTGAGAGCTGTTATCCGTGTTCATGTCAATGATGCATTCATATATTAGTTTTAATTCTCTGAATTGACGAATATTGATGTGTATCTTTTTTCAGTCTTATAATGCAGGCGGTATTTTTCTGTAGCCTCGAAGAGATTACTCATGTTTATTTTTATAAATACTCTATCGCAAGGTCACTCAAAGAGGAATTGCTCCGACCTAAAAGTGAGTTACAAAATACGAATGCAAGATTCCGTATTGTACAACATGAAGGGTATATTATGTAGCTTTTCTTTTGGTCTCGGCTTTATGGCCAAATGCTCTTCGGTTTTCAAGCATCAACTTAATCACATGTGCTCAATGCCGCTATTACTTTTGTCAGCCATGACACTATAATAAACACATTTTCCAACTAATAATATTTCAAATGTAATTCCGCTTCACGTTGGTCCTTTCATTCTTAACGGGAGGTTCTTTTATTTCGTACCACTTATCGAAATAAACTTGGAATGCTTGTACAGTGTGGCCTTTCTTCCTTCAGATTCTTTTTTTAAGTATATGGAGAGTGGTTACCAGCAGTTTGGCTGATAGTAAATCTGATTTTCTGAGTAAAATGCCATTTGTTTGTATGAAACTGTCCTTATTAGTATATACGGGCATCAGATGATCCTTTTCTTTCAAAAAATTGATATGATATTTTATTTTTTTCTTATTCAAGATACATTCGTTAAGGTAGATAGAGAATGCTAATTCCGTAAGCATTTGTTATGCAACAAGCTGGTCATATTTCTGCATGTAAATACCTAAAACAAGCTAACCAAGGACACAACAATTTAATGCCACCACATAAAGAAACTCTAAGTGCAGGAGTCGCATGAGTCAATGATAATTATCATAATTTTTCTCGACAATACTACTTTTATGCCTATTAGTGAATACCTAATAATCACTTAACACTCCGACGCATTTCCCCGGGATCCCTAGTGGTCCACTGGCTTGAAAGTGAAGTTGTAGTCTGATTGATCCGCATTTTTGTAAGGTTTCTGCATAAATATCAGTGAAACTCCAGGCATAGCTGCGAACAGTTGTTTTTTGGCCGCAAAATATTCCGACCTAAAGACATTTGCGGTGCACTTAGACCCTCAGCGAAGTAAAACGTTTCCCAAGGTTACTTAGCTTAACACCTAGAGTAAAAAATTATTTATTAATTTGTCGAGATTGGTTTCAAACATGATCAATCAGAAATTCATTTTATCCGTCGAAAACATTGAAAAAATTTTGTAGTAACTTAATGTACAAATGATTTAACAGATTTAGCGACCAAATTAAATAATTGAGTTTACTCTGTCTGGAATAAAGTATTTCACTAAAATTTGGAAAATTTATTAGTCAACATTATCAAATTAAGTTTAAAGTAAATAAAATTTTCCTCTTTTTTAAGTATTGTATACGGAAAAAAAGAAAATTACTTCAGTGTTTAATATAAACTAATGAAACCATTTTTCCAAAATTATCACTGATAATAAATATGATAGATATATTTTTTTTGAAAGCTTCCTTAAATTTTCCATGATTTTTGTTAGTAATGATTTGAATTAGTTTAATTTTAAACGAATAATTATTTCCAACATTTGAACATATGCACTTTGTTAAAAATGTCATTAAACTCTGCAACACCTTGGAACATTATGAGATGCAATTTCCTAACAGGAGTATAAAAATCACTTTTGAATTCAGATGTAATCAAGAATTCATTCATCGGTAGACAACAAAGAAGGCCGACTCCATTCAGCGGCAGCGGTGGTTGTAACAGAAGTTTGGTATTTCATCTCAATGGGTAGCATTTTCCCACTGACCATAGCAAATGATGTATCAGTTTCCCCAATATATTATGCGAATATCCTCCCTACCGTTCGGCTGGTAATTTATTATTATTGTCGTAAATATATGAAACTATGCATTGGATCACAAATAGTGGGATTAATAGGAGCAGTAAGTTCGAACATTAAAAAAATGTGCTAGTCGAGAAAATTACTTCCTAACAATCGCTAAATCGTTTGCGGACTTATGTTTGTTCAGTGGATTCACCGAAGAAGTCTTTGTATTTGACTTCCATGAGGAGTCTATCATATTCAGTTATATCGAAATTTTTTGATCAAATCGGAAGGAAAAACGGACAAAGTCATGGTTAGAACAAATCTGGCAATGCAATCAGGTGGTCTTCGCTATCACCGAACCACCATGACGAACGTATCTCGCAAAGTTCATCCCCACTTCTTAAACTAAGAGATTCAACCTCATTGGAAGTCACGCAAAAGTGTAAAATATCACGTTACAAAACTTACGCAAATGTTTGCTGAAAAGAAAGCACTAGTTTTGCACAACTGAACAGATCGCAATTTCATAAGCCTAACCTTTAATAATTACAAATGCCCAGTTTAATGATATTTTAAAAGACGCTAGTTAAAATGTCATCTAAAAGCCGAGCATTGAATACGAAGGTAGCCCATAAATCTTTAAATTAGACGAACAAACTTCATTTAATCCCTAATGCAACAGGGAAATTCCGGTCGGCATAAATGAATCTCTCTTTCATATTAAGACCTCTCATCCGTAAGTTACACACTACTTATATGATTAAATGGACATTTACAGTTGCTGTATATGAAGCATTATCGATGTTTTATGCGCATTAACATTTGTTTAACAAAATCCGAAAAAGTACACATCTTAAAGGAGGACATTCTTATTCACTTCCTTCAAGTGAATTTACCAGAGCCAGACAAAATTATCTTGGGAGTAGATGATAAATCTGATAAAATGCCAAATAAATAATGGATTTTTTTCACTTTTATTAATTAAACAAATAATTTGCAGTGTTAAGAGTAATCTTAAAAAACGACTTTACTACAGCTGTCTACCAATAAATACGTATACTGTGTATCATTATATTGTATTTGACTTCGTCATATTCGCTACTGACAGTTTGATATTTTACTTATTATCCAAAGCAAAGGAAAAATACTTTTCATCGTGGATCCTCTTATAAATACAGGACCAATAAAAACATTTCATTGTGGATTCGCGTTTTACGCTTTTCATTTCTTGAGCATAGTCCATTGCTCTCTCTTCTGATGTTTCCAATGTTTGAATTTCAACTTCTGTCTCATGCTTTGTTCTAAGTGAAGTTCTGTTCTCATAGTCCAGAAGTCGTGATTATAGTGTTGAAGATACTTGCAGATGATAAGACCTAGCATGATAGAAAGTCGATAGAGTACACTGGTTGTCAATATATCATATTACAACAATAAATTTCGCCTTTTTATCCTTAGACCCACTTTTAGAACTGTCCATTTTCCAAAGTTTATCAGGTTTATCTTCTATGCTATGTCAAATCCGGATAGCAAGAATTACCAAAATTTGTTTCGATGGAAAACGATTTTTTGAATGTAAATATCGATGCTGGATTGCACTGTTTCGCAAATAGCCTGGAATGCCAATGTGAAAAAAAGGGATTCACACTTGAATGTGAGCTGTAATGGTTCTGATGATATAAAATACAGTCATTTTTAGTGACGAATTAAATGGTCAACGGTCTCTTCATTATGCAATTAATTTTCCCAGTTACTTAGTAAATTTGATTAGTAACCTTATTTATGAATAACTTTATATATTAATGTGCCAATTTACATCTAATAAGATATTTGTAAGAATAATCCTTGGAAGGTATTTGTAAATGCACAAAATGCACTAAGTTTAATTGTTTTTGGATTACAAGTAAAGAATTAAACTATTTTCTTATCATTATGTTTGAAGGGCCTACGCGGTAACATGTTGGGAGGTGATGTCTCTAGGTGCCGACCCCTTCTATGGACAAGTGAATTTGGAGGTCATTAACCTCATTCTCAACGGCAACGTCTTGTCAAAACCCGACAACTGCCCAACTGCCCTGTGAGCGTTATTATAAAAAATGTTTCCATAAGCATTTAAGATATGTTTTGGACAGGGATTACATCGATTTCATTATGAAATTTACTGAAAGAATGAGGAAGGTAAATCGAGGGATTTCAGTATTGAAGCTCTGATTGCCATGTGGTCCCAGGTGTGGCTAGGATCTCTTTGTCATTAAAAGACCCCTTTCTTGATATATCGAGAGCATCTGATTTGAGCCAACTTTAAAAATCAAGTGGGTGAAAATTGTACTTAGGTTTCAAGAGCAAGAGTCCATACTACTTTGCATCCTCTTAATCCCCCAGTCTAAATTAGTCTGAGTGCATAAGAAAGAGTACATAAAGTTTATCAGAGGTTTTAAAGATTTAGCGATGATACCACGCTCTCTCCCCTTTAGTGTTACGGAGTTGTTAGTTAAAGGGCTAGCGGGGCATATTAAGTAATAGCAAAGAGGGCGAGATGATTCTCTCTTACATGAATTTGAAATGGTAGATTGAAATAAGGAATTTCTTGTATCATTTAGTTAGAAATCAAAGTAGCGTATGCTCTCTAATTAAAATCGGCATGTGAGAATCGAAAGCCAGGTACAATACCAACTGCTCCCTAAAGAATATCCAGATTTTCATTATATCCCACCATAAATATAATCATAAAACAGAGCCTATAAATATTTCAAAATATTTACGAAATCACGGTAATGTCACCTTAAATAACATCGATTTATATATAAATATATATTTTTATAACTTCATTTGTTTTATACCTTAGTGACTTCAAATTTACTCCTAAAAGTCAAAGTGATGTCGAAGCACTTTTACTTAGTCATCCAGTGCCAATAGACACAATAATTTTAGTAAAACAAAATAATATAATTATCTCTTTAGATATGACCACATGTTGCAGTGCTGGAGTCGATTCCCAGAGATTCGTCCAACGTTTGCCGAAGTCTGCCGAAAAATGGAAGAATTTGTAGAAGCTTCTAATAATGCGGATAGTCCATTCTCTGGACCCTATATCTATCGCGTTCCCATTGGAGCTTCAACTATCCGTAAGATTCCATCATTTTAAAACAATTTCTATTTTCCACATATAATTGTGAACGATTTTTTCAAATAGTTATCTAAATCATATTAAAAAATTATATTTTAAATAAGTTCTAGAATTTGCTTAGTCCGACATATGTCGTTCAGAAACTTCAACATCTCTATTTAACACATGTTTGATGTTTTTTTATCTTATAGCAGTGCTTTAAAGTTAAAATGACACGCAGATGTGATGAAAATCCAAAATTTGACTATCAGAAAGAAAGAGAACGTCAGTTCAATTTTACACTTCATGTCAGAAAATGCCTTTAATTGCGTAGATCGTTGCATAACTTAACGTATCCTATAATTACTTCAGAAAAATTCTTGTAGTTGTAAACTATTTTTTACCTTCCAAAAACTTGGTTTTGAATACATTTCAAAATGGGTACTGCTTGTATTTCATCTTTTCCTCTAAGCAATGCAAAAATTTACTTTAAAGCAGTCTGGTGTGGTAAGATGAAAAAATTTGAAATTAGAGCATTAAATAAACAAAAGAAGTGTGAGTTAAAATTACAACATTACACACTTCCAAATGTCTAGATACTTAGAATATTATCATTCCAACAATATAAAATACGCTTTGAATTTGTACGAAGTCAGACCATTCAATGTTACTTTACTAAAGAAGTAAATCTGCAAGGTAGAAACTTAATTGAAAGGATCCTGCGGAATCGAAATAAGTTGTTCAAGGTTTATTCTATCATGGCCTAAATTTCCGTCTTTCTCACATTGATTTTGACTTAAAAATGGGACCAGTTACTGTTTACGCGCTTTTGGATACCTTATAAATTTTGACCAACAAAAAGACAGATGTGTAAGTGATTTAACACTGAGGGAAGCTACTTGGAGCAATTCTACCTCACAGGGTACAAATTAGACTGTTAGTTAAGGGAATGTTTTCGTTGTTTTTATTTATGAGCCCCTACCACCCATGCCCATTCTGTGTTATCCACATGAGGATGGTCAGCAAGGTATTAATGTGTTTTGAACACATATCATGATACTTGAAACATATTAAGAACTACACACAAGATTTCAGAAGACACAGACAGGATTCATCTTGATTTGATTGCTTCTTATTATATCATAGTACTCTATTGATTAAATTTGATAGTAGGAATTCATTCATATGAAGATCGTGTCACGAAGGAAGTTGACTATGTGGCCGGTGATTAGGGGTCTAGATGTTACGAAACTCACTTTGGATCTCCCGAATGCTACCTTATAGTTGAGAGTGGAATTTCTTTATATTCGGAATAATGACCATTGATAGTGGTTTTTGTGACTTTTATTCCTTACACTAAGTTCATCACTTTCCACATGCAGCATCTCGACAAGTGCCTTCCGTTGGTGATACAGAATGGCAGCGCTCAAAGGCGACCGATTCCTCCATAGCACCAAGAGCAAATGACTCCACTGTGAATCTAATCCATTCAAACTCCTTGAGCATGTCACACAGAGGTCTTAGTGGTGGCAGCGGCACGCCGTGTCGAACGCACAGTCTTCAACGCCCTCGACCTGAAACTCTCAGCGATCCAGAAGCGCATTTCTCGGGTGCATTCTACTTCAGTTCCCAGCAGCCTCAGTTGCAAGAACAGCAGGAGGCAGTAATACAGCCAGTAATGCAACCGTACACTCGTCAGACCTGTCTAACTGGTAGTCTAGTCAGACGTGGACCACCGGTGTTGCAAAGACAACATAGCGATAGGTATCAGTATGACCGGGATCATACTGAAGTTGATTCAATGGGGTGAGTTCCAAGGAATTAGATAATGTCACTGAACACAGTACCTAAAATTCATAATATGCATTGCAGGAAAGTATTTTGAATAAATCACGTAGGAATATATGAGTATATCGTGGTATAATTCGGATAGATTGAAAGATCGTCTTACTGTAAATATATTCAGTATTATTGATGCATTTAACTTATGTTATACTTACGTAATCAAAGTAAAAGTCCCATTCCATTCAGTACATATTTAACAGAAAATAAATAATGAAGAAATATTTTTTTCTTTACCATTTCTGCTTTAAGCATATTTGAATTTTTGATTCGTGCAAGCAAAAATTTCAACTAGCAATGCCTCCAGATTTTCTTCCTGATTTTACCACGAAATGGACTCTGAGTACGCTGATTTGAAATGATGATATCTTTGAATTATTACATACCCTGCTGTGGTTGAAGTTTGTACTGAAAGTGGGATGAAATTGTGTATGGTGGAATTTGATAACAACGAATGTTTTAAGTGCGAAAAAGAAATAGGCATAGCTTAAAAGTGTCATCATCAGTATGAAATATGCTATGCTTGCCTATAGAAATATCTTAATACGAAGTTTATGCAATTGTGACAACAAACAAGCCCTTACATATTTGACTTGAATTGAATTAGTTGTATCTTAAAAACTTAATTTTTACTTTAGTCAATTTACGTCTGATATAATCAAGCTCTGTTTAATAGGAATTATGGCTAGAAACGTTTTGAATTTGATCTTTCATTCTTTGAAGGACTACTTTTAAGGTGGTTTTTTCTTTGTACTACATGCGCCTTGAGTAATTTTGATATGCGGAATGAAATGCCTTTTTATTATGCCATATTTCAAATTACAAAAAAGTGCCTTTATATTGGAGCCCAATTATATTATTCGGTCCGATTTAAAGGGCATGTTGTTAATAAATCATTTGCAATGTATACTAAATGTGTATTACATGATAAAATTTTCTAAATGTTTACATGGAAAGTTAGCTATATTAATTTGCTAAAATAATGAACATGAAATTAAAAAATACAATTTCGTAGACTGTCCATGACGTTGATTTGCACATATACATCAGAAGATATGGATATAATTTCTTAATCCGCCTAATATTAAAACGGATTGCTTAAAGAGGGACTGACTGCCGTGAAATGGCAATGACTGAGTTACATGTTGCGTCATACAGGATTAGTTCGTAAATCTGAAATCATTACTTATTTTAGGTATGAACGCCCCGCGATAACGATGAGTCCTTATTTTAATACTCTTCAACACCGCTATCGTCGTGCCTCAAGTCCTGTACAACAGTTTAATCCAAGGTCTCCCCCTCAGTATGCCATTCCTGCTCGACCACCTCTTACACGTGACACTAATTATGGTATTATGCATCATTCACTTTATGTCGGCAGTCTCAATACCCAAGCCAATAATCACATGTTTCAATCCGCCCAATACTATGCGCACACACAGGGTGATGCCTCAAGAGGTAATTGCTACTAATGATATTTCAGTAGCGTACTCTAAAATTTAAATAAAATGCGTATCTTCTCTTACAGATTTATGAAGAATCACCCTTTGCATGACTCGCGGTATATTGATATTTTCACAAAATACCGCTTAACCCAGTGAACCTTTTATACCATTATCATAATCTCCAACAATCGCTATACAACAATAAACAATATGACTTCCGTTTATGCAGTTTACCAGCGACTTCGTACTAAACAAAACTATTGCTGGTTTTTATTAAGGAACTATATCTATATTTATTTCACAAGTAAATTTACATTTGTTGTGTGTAAATCTTGTTAGACTTCTTTTAATGGATGGGTTATTTAAAATTGTAGTTTCTTTATGTATGAACCACAGATCATCTTATCTTTCAACGGAGTAAAGGATGCAAAATGAATCAATTGAAAATATTAATAACGGGAAGCAAAACTTAATGCCTGCAGTGCGATCCAATCCTACCAAATATCTTCAATCCCCCTTGGAATATTTCCAGATCAAAGTAATATGTAAATGTGGTATAGGCGATAAAGAAGCTATTAACAATCCTCGCGTTTGTATAAATTCCGAAATTAATAATGTTAATATGCGTCAATGCTAAATCAGAATTAAGTGAAATGTAAAATTTGTACGTCAAGCCGGCAGAATTTATAGGGGCAAACTGAAAATATTTATTCTATGCGATAAAGTTAGTGTGGAGAACGTGAAATTAACTGATAAAAATAAAAATTAATTTGGACTTGGATTGCTTCCTATAACTTGATGAATATTTTTAATTTAATTTCGTCAATTTGACATGAGCTAAATGGGTGTTATAATGGTTTTTAATCTATATCAATGAATGTCTTCCTAGGGAAAATTCATAGTGAATATGATTAAATATTCCAGGAGTGTAGAAGCTGATTGCCTATTCTATTAATAATGTCACCGGAATTTAATCCAGATTGATTAATTTGCACAAAATTTTGAGCATTACAGTTTTGAAGTTTGAGATTATCCCTTTTTAATCAAGGACAGTCTGATATTATCGAAGACTATGCCATAATCCGCTCTTTGTAGGATATTGTAACCAATTCTCAAATTCTCTAAGACGTTGCTCTAGTTACAAATACGACCCAACGACACTACAGTATAAAACGACCCAAACGACCATATTAAAATAAGACCCACGTTTTCGTATCGATAGGTCGATTTAACATTCTGCTCCATTTACTACCGCTATATAAACAAAGTCATTCGAATATAAGGGAATTAAAAGATGCAGGTGGAAAATGAAGAATCCAACACGTAATAATTATTTTGGGGAAAATATCATTTTCTTATACGTAACACTTCAAAACAGTACTAAAAGCCGGTCCACCAGATTACATCAAAATTTACATGTTTTATTTTCCTTTAAAGTCTTTGCTGAACACCTGCTAATGATGCGAATGTTGTGTAAATGGCATTCCTAGATTTTCCATTCACACAACTTAAACCAAAGACAAGCTATATTCATTGTCACACACTTATTGCAGTTATAGTCGGTGTAAAGAATATTAGGCAATTATTAGTAAGGAATATTAATGGAATAAAATTGGAGTTCTGGCTAAAACTATTAAAAGTTTGTTAAGGAAGGATTCCAGAAATGTAATCATAAAATGCAAAATAAGACCATATATTTTCTGATAATGTACTTATCAAATAATAAAAAGTGAAAGAAAGGGTACTTTTTCTCTATCGTTGATTAACAACAAAGTGAATTAAGACAATGATAAAAACTCTTACCTTACTTCTTTCATAATTCATTTTACTAAATAAGGAGCACAGTATTTTGCCGGGTGTTGCTTATTAATTACTGGCATAACTGCTAGGCAGTTTTGCTTAATACGAAAGAATTAATGTGGTTCGAGCATGGGACTATATTAAAAAGAAGTTTTACTAAAATGGGGAATCCATTATGAATTATAAATGCACAAAATCCAATATTTAGTGTAATTTTGCATTTAAGAACCATATCTAATAGAATGTGGACTAAACTCTCTCTCTATTCTTTTACTAATTTGGATAATTTTATGAGTTTATTCACAATCCGATAATTTATTCATCTGACCTTGAAATTGGTCTGGTTGTGTAAGGTCTGTCATTTTCACTTTTTCATGTGAGTCCGAATTAAGTGGGATTTCGTGCTGTTATATCCCAGATTATAAGATCCAGTGTCTTTATTTTTTGTTCCATTTTTGTCTATTTATGCTATTTTATTATTTTTGTGTCATTTTTTCTTAGCTATGCTGCGAACATTACGTGCGCTGCCCGCTAGAACGCAACATCTTTTCGTTCGTAACCTCACTTATCAATCTGTCAATTCCATAGTTCCCCAGGATGCTAAGCCTCGACCTGTTGAGTTTCAGGATGACTTCGTAAAGAAGCTTGTCCGCGAGGAATTAATCACTATTCCCGATTTTATTACGGAAGAAGAGGAGCATAGTCTCCTCTCTGAAATCGACCCTGTTCTTACTCGAGCGCGTTACCAGGCTGCCCACTGGGACGATGTAGGTTCCTCTTGTTCTCATTCGAACTATTCTGCTATAGGCCATTCAAGATTTCCGTGAAACCGAGAGAAGGTGTTGGCGTGCTGTGAATCGACCAGTGATCGATAGATTGCGTCAGAAGACACTAGAGATTCTTATGGCAGAGCCACGCCCTGAAGGCGTTCCAAAGGCGTCCAGTTTTGGTGATCTCCTTCCAAGCATTCATGTGCTTGATCTTGCCCCAACAGGGTGGATTAAGCCACATGTGGATAGTATTCGGGTTCGTATTAATATCAGCAAAATTGTTCCTTTATTCAGTTTTCACAAGATTTGCATTACCTTAAAGCCCTTGGAATCACTGTATTTTACTTTTCTTGCAAATGCCACTTCATTTTGTATTAATCTTCAATCAAGACTCAATTTCCATTATTTAAATGCCTATATATTTCGACTTTTAATCATTTGGGATGTTAGAGGTGTTATGAATCGAGTTGCTGGAATGCGCCTTTCTTCCTTTTTGTGCCTTCTCACAAGTTATGATAAGTTCGATATTTGGTTTGCGTATGCGAACTCTAAATAGCTTTGATCGTAATTATTCCTGCCATCTCAGTTTCGTAGTCATACCTTTTATGTTGTCCATATCTGATTGTTCAATAAAGTGGCATCAAAGCTGCAAATCTCAGCTTAAGCCAACTCTGCAATTATGAAGATAGAAGTGGTATCACCACCGAATCCTATGCAATTTGAGATATACCCTTTTTTCTTCTCTCCAACAAATTGTGAAATAGGCGACTGAGAGTAGGAAGCCAAACTCTAATATAGTGGTCTCCCAATATCCCTGGAAGCGTTCTTGAACCAGGATTAATTTTTAAGTATCCTGAAGTTCCAGAGGTCAGTGAGGCTCTAATTATAATTCGATCGCTTTTCATAAACGTACTTATCGTGTGGTAAATGTAATTTTGACAGCTCTACACCTCTCTATTAAAATCACATTTTGATTCATACTATAATTAATTAAATATATAGATTTCTTAACCGTTGTTTAATTGGAACTTGATCGTAGGATTTTCAAAATGATTTGCTCACTTATCCTTGACATAGAAGAGCGTTAGCTGGAGGAGTCTCTTTAGTACGCTACTGATGAAAGTACATATTGTGATGAGATAAGCCTGCAGACTCTCATTCAATTTTGTATGTCATCACCTGTTGGTAAAAGTATTAAAACCGTTTCATCAAAAGTGATTTGAAATATTATTACTTTAGAATTTTTAAAATACTTATTAGCTTTCATAATTTTTTACCATTTGAGAACTTATTCATTATTAATGTTTAATATTTTATTTTCCAGTTCTGCGGTCTCTTAGTTGCTGTTCTCTCCCTTCTCTCAGACAGTGTCGCTCGATTCACCGTAGCCCCCGAAAGTGAAGTCGCCCCAGCAACATCCAACTTCCCCGCTGCACGAATGGACTTGCAATTGCCTCCCCCCGGTGCTTCCACAGATGTTTGGGTCCGCCGCCGAATGCTCTATGTGATGCGTGGAGTCACAAGGTATCGTCTCACTCATGCCATCCTTCCCAACGACAGTCCTAACCCGTCCACAGATGATGGAAGCCTGGTTCATCGGGAGAGACGCATTACTGTTATGTGTCGACCACGACCTGAGTGCGTTTCAAATCACTCGGATTCCTCTGAATGTTCCTCTTATTCTTATGGACAGCTATCGTAAATTAGCCATACAATTTAGGTGATATTTTATAAAATAGTACTGTCTAGCCTTCCCCATTGTAGATGTTCATTTTTGAAGGTCTAAATTGTAAAATAGTAATTGGGTTCGGACTATCTATTCTCATTATTAATTATGACTGGGTAATGATATTTTGGTGATAATTTTCGGGTCCCATTAGCCCCTACCATTCATATAGTCGTCGTAGATAGTCATAGCTGGATCATTTCCAATGTCTTTATCGATTCAGTAGCTTTATTATGTAGTGTTAAATCCCAGTCTTTAATTACAGTTGTCTATTTGTCGTTCTGTTGCTGTTCGCCATTGCAATTGTCCAAATCGTGGCAATCAACTTATACGTCCATAAAGCCAGAGGCTATGAGCTTAATGCACAATTTGTAGACAATATGACTAATTGTACTGATTAAAAATGATCAAGAGTGGGATGGAAGTTGGAAAAAGCAAGTTTCTCATTAGAGGGACTCGAAAATTGTACATTTCTGTCAAAATGGATGCTGAACAATGTGTGGTGTCCTTTCTAGTGAGCCCACACAGGGCGACGCTTCTCTAGTGTGCACGCGCGCAAGGCGCGAGGTCTCACCTGTCCCTAATTCATTCGGCTCTCGCACATCGCCATGCAACCAATCACAGTATGAGGCCTCTTAGCGTTATTGCTGAGAGATTTTCAGTCGGCGTATATGCGTAAAATTGAGTTAAACTGGACACACCAAGTTAAATTGATTTACGACCTGCACGTTTTCTCTCGCCTTTTGTAAATTTTTGTATATAGTTGATTAATTGGAAATCCTGTCCATTACAAATGTTTTCTCAACGACCTCTTAACCTACTAGAATTATGCATGGTTGCTTATCTACATTCGGTCTGAGAGCTCCCCCCAATCATGTTTTCATTAAATTCATTTTTATTCTTGTTGTTATTTTGGAGAGAAATAGTTTGCTTCATGCAAAGCCAATAGTAGAATATAGATAAAACCTTATAATGCGAAAATATATGCAATCCTTTGTTGCAATGGAAAACAAAGATTTAGGTATCTGTTTCTCTTAACCTCAGATTGAAGAGTGGCTAATCAGGAGCTATCGGTCGATTTACACTGAGTTATTCATTTAATTTCTTGATTATTTACAACTTGTCTGACTGTTTTTCCAACATATTTGTATATTGAGGTTAGGGTTGTTACTTATGTTTATTCAGTAGTAACGAATTTTTCTATTTCCCTATTTCAGTCCCGAGCAATTCACTACAACACGCTGAGATGCACTCAAGTAAATGCTATTTATTTTCTTTTTTGTAATTAAAATCTATGATAAGATAAATAAAACTTTCGGTGATATGAGTGGATAAATCAGTGAAACTCAGGTGGAATTTCAGTTGATTCATTATTTCCAGACTGCCGTGAGATGTTGACGTTTGGGTTTGATGTTGTAAGAGTATTTTGGGATTCCGATTCCTCTTCTTTACCTGCGGGTTGAGGATCTTGTTTGCTTTCGGGTTCAACCTTCAATGTTTTGAAGTATCGACCTCGTAGGAATTTCACTGGACATGCAGGGTCTTGCAATGCCATAGCCAGCACGATTTCTGTGGAACCAATTTTAGAGAATGTAAGTGCTACTGAAAAATGATATAAGTAGAAGTCGTTAATATGGTGTGCGTGACATGGTCGTCTTTTCCCGCTTGTGCTCCTTATTCTTCAACCTCTCAATGTACCTTCAATCAACTCTTTATGTGACTTGTCTGTAATAGACTCTCTCATCTACGCTCGGCTCGTCTTTCAATATCTTGGATTGCTAATGGAAATCTCAAATTTCTTACTTATAGTAATTGTAATACAAGATATAAACAGCGCGAAGTGTAGCAACTAGTGTACCTTGCTCTAGAACGGGGTACGTTCTTCATGAGGTGATCAGTCTTTAATTTTCGAATCTTTTCATGCCATCTCGATGCATTTTTTCCTTTCTGTTAATCGTGAGCAGCCAGCTAAGATGTTCTAACACGCTAGGGCTCACTTTTTGACTCGAGATGTGCTTGGAAAACCTGGTCACAAATTTTGATTATTAAGCAACACCGATGGTAGGGAATAGGCAACTTTTTTCTTTTTTTGATGTAACATGTAGTGATTCAATTTACTTAGGTTGATTTTACTTTAGAAGGACTTGAAAATTTGTCAGAATTTCAATACGTGAAACATAAGGACATTCATTACTAAAGGAATCGAAATGAAGATGAGACAAGGAGGTAGGAGCTGAGTACGTGCGTATTAACGAAGTGTACTCTGACAAAAAGAAAAAAATTTTAACCATTGTTTTTTTAAGGAATAGAAAGGAATCATAAGAATCAGGAATCAGTTTCAAAGAATAATGTTAAAGAATGCTTGAATAAGATTACAGGGCCTGATTCTTATTCTCCTTATATATTAGTAAAACAGTGGAAAGCTGTTGCAAAAGGATTTAAAACCTTATAAAATCAATGCAACTGCGGACACATCTACACCTTATTTGACACATTGCAAGCACGCGAAAACGTTAATAAAATAGAAATCGACCATGAAATCTCATTAGTGCAGCTTCTGAGACATTTTCTTGGGAAATCATCACAAATGATATGAATCAATCAGAAGAAGATAGTTTGTCCTTGACGATATTTACATTTGCTTTATGTTTTCTTCCCTTTTGCATTAAAAGTAAAGTTTAATTATGAAATTGTTTTCCGAACTAATAAATAATCTTGAATACTGAATAATTTTTCTGTGTCAATTGAATTTCGTTCAATAAAGCTTTAACACCTTTAATTTCGGCCTATCCTCTCTCGCTATTACTTTAGTGGACATTTTGGGATTGTTAGCTAGAATTACATTAGAACGAGTTTATCAAGGTTCACCCCGAATGATCAGTACGCTGTACTGTGGTTAAACTATCCCGAATAGTATAATGCTGCTGCGTAAGACTATAGGAATATACAGATGTGTCGAAGTTACAGAAAAAACTACTTATTCAATCACCTGGTTAATAGTAGACTTGAAATAAAAATCAAACTCTGAGATTAAATTTTGAAACGTTGGGAAGGGACCCGCTGAATCATACCCATCAAAAGAGACAGCCGTTGAATCCGGGGTTGAATTTAAATAATAATAAAAAATAAGGACCAATTTAGTGAAACGACTTGTTCCTTTATTTAGCTGGACTCTTTGTTGGTCTAACTAGTCAAATGCTTTCCCAAGATTAAGTTAGGGATGTTTTGCTTTGCCAATAGGTGATAATTTTAAATGAATGTCAACGCGAATCTTATTGCCATATGGAGACTTGCAGATATACACTGATAACTCAAATCAGAGGTGACATCTCGGTGAGTCACGAATCGACTTACATTGACCGATGAGATGAGAATTTTACCATACCATGAGAATTTTTGCCAGATTGTAAAAAGCATGATGCGTCTATTTATGTGTTCTTGAAGGTGTAGATCACGGCAATGGTTAGTATGGACCGTATTTTATGAAAGGGCAATATAAAGTAAACCAATTGGATCCGAGAGTTGGTCACTTTTATTTTTGCTAAACGGGTCGAGTTTGAAAATATATCATCTCGATTGCTGGTCATTTGGACTATTAAATGAGGATGTTGCGTATTGATGATAGAATATGAAATTCCATCACTCAATCAAGTTAGATAAATTATTGATATCTGATGATCAATATGATTCGTCTGTGATTGCCTTGGGTCTGACTAAAGTCTTGTTCTATGTATTGTTGCAATTTAAGAGCCCATAACTGAAGTGGCATAAATAAACAATCTCAGAGGAGGAAGTCGTGTCTTGCTTGATCTAAAGTCTTTTGAATTCAAACCTAAAATAACAAACACTTGTTATGTGGGTTTTTATGCAGTAGTGTCAAAATTGTAATAAGAAAATATTAGAAAAAGCCTACCGACGATTCCTACAGTGCAGATCGCGGTGTAAAACATGTCATATCGATTATGAACTTGAAAATTCGAGACAATTAATGAAAATATGATCGCCGAAGAAAACTAAAAAATAAATAGGGATAGAGATAATAATTCCTATTATTTCTATTAAAATACTCTTCTCCATACAAATAATTGTGAAAAAACAAATTTATTTCTTTCCCCGAAGGAAAATATGCTTAAGGGCCCAATTACCCTAACTACATGACCGTTCTCCAGTGTAAACACACTTTTGCGTGCATTCCATAATGTGTCTTGAGAACAAGGAAGCATATCTCATACTTATACATGCGAGTATATATCCATTCTTGCTTCGACCTGGGATGGACCTTTCAATGTTATAGCTATGGGTTAGCAGCTTAATACTGTGGAAATCCTAGTTATTAGGAGAGGACACTATCTGCCGCGCAACCTACCGAAAAGAAGCAAAGAAATGTGTTTGTGCCAAGGGGCGTGAGAGGATGAAAGGCTGCATTATTGGCGGCAGCAGTCAACACGGAAATAGCGGCCATAGAAAAGTGGAGTCCAAACACGCAGACAGTATATAGGGCAAGAGATCGAAGACCAATGGCTTCAACCAAAATGAAGAGACCCACAAGAAGACTCAGGAGTACCAGAATGCATAACAGTGGTGCCTAAATACGAGGACATGAATCAACATATTACACTTTTTATTGAAGGTTTTAAAAAGCACTGAAATACAAATAAAATTGATTGAATGAGAAGAAAAATAAATTTCAAAGCTTATCAAAAAATTTTTACATTAAAAATTTATATCTAATTATATTTTTTGTCCCAAGTGTCATTCGGATATTACCTTTGTTTTGTAGAGTGTAACATTGTGGCCTACATCGACATTCATGCTAAAACACTGAAAGTTCATTTTATTCGCATTTCGCTTCCTCTCATATTAACCGCCTAGCTTAAGTGAACGATTTATGAATCTGCAATGAAGTGAGTCAAATAAGTTCAATCAAACTTTTAAAATTATAATAATTATTCAGATTTACGAAAACTATCTAGTTTAACGAAATGTCATATTGATAGTCTGCTTTTATCTCTAAATCTCTATTTTTGGAGTTTAAATAACTTTACTTTCCATCCACTTGACATTAAATAAACAACTGAAAACTCTTTACCCCCCCCCCCCTCCCCCCTCCGCCTATGTGAAAGTCGTCTGTACTGAAACACACAAAAGGTCCTGATTAACTGATTTTTGACAAGTAACTTCTAAAGGTCCTCGTACAATGCTCATTTAAATGTATTTTTAATTTCCATTAAAATAGTAATTTTAATGAGATGTAAGCTTGATATTTTACGGAAAAAATCTGCCAAAGAGAAGCGCATTCGAAATTTCTATGTAGCAAGTCACTATTTCCACTTTTATCGATAGGTGTTATTCGGTAGTCACTTTAAAGAAGTGAAAGATTATATTTTAAAGCAAATTTTTAAAAAGGTATGCAACCAATGATATAATCTAGGTTATGATTGCAATTATCCTGGATTCAGACTGACACAGCACTCTGACTGCAGTTACTCAGGCGAAAAATGCAGAATAATGACAAATAAACTAGTAAACATTTTACAAATTTAGGAAATGAATTTGTTGGTACAGATTTTAATCAGTTTGAATCATTTAACTTCCTGGTAAGTCAGTGATACAGAAATGGTGAAATTCGTTTAAGGACAATAAAACCTTATAAAAATCGAATATTATACAGACCAGTGCACGAGAGGCAAAGCCATCAAAATTTATTCTGGTGCACAAAAATATTCCACTTTGATTTCCGTCACCTCTCACTAATTTCGAGATTCTTTCTTTTGTTTTTAAAGGATAAAATTAAAAATACTCTGATTTCACTTTTCAATCTTAAAGTATCTTTTCTGTGATCGATGATTTGGAATTTTGTTCTTCAAACTCCGTTGTATGAATATTTAAAAAATTAGATAAACTATTTCTTAGCTCCTAGAATATCGGTTCAGATACTGCTTTTTGAATAACCGAGTGATTTTGCTGGTTTTAGATGAAAGAGACAATAGGTGCAGTATAAACTGTTTCGTCATTAAAATAATATTGGAAGCCAATCAGGAAATCTCTTGAGTAGCATCTAATCTATACCAGCAAGCAAAATTTTATGGTCATTTAAACAAACAACAGTCTTGAAATCGATCTACAAAATGCATGAGGCTTTACATTCAAAGAGATTTTGCTAAATTCTATTCAAACGTTAAGCTTTCGCTTGTGAGGGAGTGCAAAATTGCGGAAATCAATATTCTAGTTGCTGCAAATCGTAGTATGTGTTTTGAATTCGGAACAAAATCACGCAGTTCTGATTGTAAATTAAACTGATTCGCAAAATATCGGCATTAATAATCAATTTTATTGAAATAAAACCAATCTCTATTTCTTTGAAATACTAATTTTTTGTGCATTTCTTGTTTGTTTACCTATAAATACTTTGTAAGATTTGAACTTTACAAAATGTCTCAGTGGATTAACAATAACAAAATATGTGTAATCAGTGGTTACTAAAGTGATCACTGGTCGACGGCAGAAAATTCATTTTGTTTATAACGAGAGAGGAAGGTCTACATACAACATTTATGAGGGAATAATACGATGCTTAATATCATATATATTATCTTTATTTGAAATTCCGCCGCCCATAAGCAAACTACAAATAAAAACGGTCATTGGAATAGTAGACATACTTTGTAAGAAATTCTTGTGAGAGCTATTCTGGCGATAATATATCCCGAGCAGTTAAATATTCCATTCAGAGTTGCCACGATCATGAGAAAAGATGGGTCAAATCCAACTGCACTCCCATAAACCTACAAGAAAGGTAAAAAATCTGATGTTGTAGAACAGCTAACAGCAGATCCATAATATCTATGTTACTCTAAAACTATTTGTACTATTTTAGGAATTCATATCCTTAATTATTGTTTTTTCTATATTTGCAGCAAACTAAAATGACGGTTAATTTGTTTAACGATTTATAAATGATCAGGTCTAACTGAGCCTGCTTGTTTAAATACTTAATAATGATTCATAAATGGGATAAACAATTATCTGCTTATTCATAAAATAAATTTTGAAAACAATTAACTTTAGTAGTGTGTATGGTTAAATAAGATCTTTTAAAATACCATTGGTTATACATATTTCATAAACTTACACAGAACTTTATTTAAAACCGATTTAAAAAGTAAATCTAGTTGTTAAAGAGCAATTTCAATGATGTACTTACCTTAAATGTCGAAATGATTCCCATTCTGGGAATGACGTTCAAAAAATTCAAAAGACTCATTACGTAAATATCAGGCCTTTTGAAGAGAATTCTCATATGTTCCTTGAAATTTTCGAAACTATTCAACAGATATAAATAAACTGATAATAATTTCGATGAATAAGGAGTTTCTGAAAACTATATCCTAAAATGATTTAACTTTGTACCACATACAATAAAATCTTATTAGTAATTTTTTTCACATTCTCTCTGTTAAGTGAATAAATTGAGTTAACAATTTTATTATATGATTTGACCTACAATTTAGCAAGTCAGAAGAGAGGAGTCACACTACTGCCTAATCCTTTTATCTTGGTCCGTTCTGCACCTACGCTTTCTTCCCCTATCCGACGAATTTTAATCTTTAGCCAGGTCGCAATCATATAAATAAATGGAAGACGTTAATCTCTAAAACCAATATTAAATAGCACTGTCTCTCTGTTACCTTAAAAGCTGAGCTATGACCAAAGGTCTTTAAAAAAAGAGGCATATATTGCAGCTGAATCTTCATGAAAATATTCGCTTTTAAGTACTAAAATATTCAATTTTACTATTTCCACTATCTGTAATTTTCATACGTTTTGCCTCTTTTTCAAATCATATCTTTGATATAACCCCTTTGGGTAAATGACCTGCAAGTTTAATATTATTCGAAGTCACACCGTTTGCAGTGCTGTGGTGTACCTACCACAGTGTATCTACACAAACTTATAGCATTCCACTTGACCCAAATAACTTTCAAGCCGTCATGTGCGATGTGTATCCGCATATCGATGAGGATGATGGGCGGTTCTGACACAGCCTGTGGGAATTGGTTATCCCCAGACATAAACACTGTAGTTATAGTCTTAGTTTTGTCCGACTACTTTCACCACTTCAGCAGAGACAGATTTTCTCCCAGCGTTTTTCTCCCGATCTTGAGGTGTTTGCTCCTTTGTCCGTTGAACAGAATTTTGTCGTTTCTTCACCTTCTGTTTGTAAACTTCTTTGGATGACTGTTTAAATCATTAGCCTGATTCTTTTTCAACTGCGTGCGTTTTAAGCTGGGATGTATTTCTTAATGGCAATACTTTCTCCCCTCCCTCCCCCTCCTCTCCCCCGAGATTTACAATGATTTTTTAGAAGTTCTTAATGGCGGAATCTATTCGCTTCTCATATTCTGAAGAATCCTCTTCCTCATGTTGGAAATATGTTGAATGTTCTTTAGACGACAATACGATTCCTTACGACCTCTTTTACCACAGCGTTGTCACACTTGATGCAATAGTGGATTGAGCTGAGCAAAATGCTATTCATTGCAAAACCAACAAGCAGATGGAGGTCTGATAGATGGATTAATTTTTTTTTATTTTGGAGAATTTGGCTGATTATGACGAACTGTATAACTGTTGAGATTTTTGTTTGTTTTAGGGACATCTTGAACCAATTTGTATCCCTCCGATTTCCAATTCGATGGAACTCGGTAGAGATGTCTAAAAATGTGACATTTAGTTCTCATTTGATTCTGTTTAGGATGGCAAATCAAACATCAGCACCTTCAGCCGATTTGAGACCACATACATGGCCATTTTTGTAAAGAATGACTGTTCTATAATGCGGAAATGTTAAAAGATCTAATTCTGTTGCGAAAATATATCCGTTCACTATATACTGTTCTAAAGTTGACTCAGGCTAGAGCAAGTAGATTAACCTAAGGCATGTTATTAATCAAAGGCATTATATGAGAATATTGGTTGCTTTCATTTTCTTGATGTCCAGACAACAAAACACTGCTAGACTGATAACAGTTTTTTCCCCACATAACTTTCAAGCTGTCAGGAGAGATTATACCCCCATATAGATGAGGATGATATGAGACCTTTAGACAACCTGTGGGAACTGACTACCTCTAGACAAAATGTAAACACTGCAGCTATGTGCTTTATTTTGCCAGCCCCGTTACAAGTAAAATAATTTCCTAAGTTATATACATTATAATAAACAATAAGCGTTTAATGAATGATCAAAATATAATGAATGCATTAACTATACCAATTTTAATAAAAAAGACTAAGGTTATACATGTCTGAAAATGGTTTAAGCTTACTCATCAAATGTTTTCCTTTCTTCCTTTACCTAACATAAATAAGAAAATATTTAAGTCGTAACTTTCAATAAAGTAAATTCAAATACATTAATTTTTCTTTGTAAGCCTGAATAAAATATTTTTTTAACTTTCTATAATGTTATAATATATTAAATATATGCGTATTAAAGTAATATCCTCTCAACTTCAGGTAGAGATATGTTCCATTCATGACAATTTAAACATTATATATAGGTATATATTTATTTATTTATAATTCTAAAATAAAAATAAGGATATTTTCTATTGAATTACGGTATTTTTTATGGCATATAATCCATCCATTTATTCGTAACGTGTCTTCGTAAAAATATGCTCAAAATATAAGTGATTAAGGATTATGTTTATATAACTTTCGCACGATTTCTCTTTAATATGAAGATAAACTGGGCTTTAAAACTTGTTTTTCATCAAACATTCAAAGAATGACTGCGGAACAGGCAACAGCCCTTTTGGTGAGTACTTTACACTAAAATCCCAGATGATATCACGTGAATCAGGTTTTAACGATCGTGTAAAAAACCGAGTCCAGTTAATTGTAATGCTCTGTCTATTGGCGAAAATACTTAGAACATAAACTACCAAGTTATTTAAGAAAATAGGAAAGTGGATGAAGTTATAAACTGATTTTTAGTAAATACTAGCTATTACTGATGATATATTAAAAAAATAGAAATACAACAATTTACCTTTTTTAATCCCATACTGACTAGAGAAAGAAAAAATGCCGTCACCTGAATCGCGCAGATAACAGAGCCCGTTATTAAAAATACACTGGAGAAAGCAATGTTGTTTCTGAAAGCAAATAAAACAATGAACACTTGAGAAAAATTCTCACAAAAGCCAATTTTATTTTCTCTTTTATAGAATTTCCCTAAGGCAATAGTGTATAAGAAATCGCACAGCAAAGAATATATTTCCTGCTAAAACGACAGGAAGGATGAATCCCTTCTTCTCCGAAATATTTATCTTACGTCATCGTTAATCACCTAATTTTGATTATCTCGTCCTTATAGTAATGTCTGTATACTTTTAACCTTTCCTGTGACCCCAAGCACACTTAGGATAAACGTCGTGTGTCCTCAACTGGCCTTTTTTCATCGATCGGAAATGGTAAGCATACCTCGGATGATAGTAGCAAAGACACCGCTTAGTCGGCTATGTTATTAAACAGTCTTGTCTGCACTGTTCCTAACTTTTTCTACTATCGTCCCGTCCAATTAAAGCACACATACAGTTATATCCTTATGCGCGTCCTCATCCAAGTGACGATCATAAATAGCCTTCCACTACACACACACATACATAGGAGACCCTAACTCGTTAGACGCATCTGCCTTTGCTCAATCCTTCTCCTCCGATTCCCTATTTTCCCTTGAGACTCCGTACTGTGGTTTGTTCAATGCATCTTGGCCTTCGCAATCCTTGGTGTTCTTTTTTTATTGCTGTCAGCCATCAACCCGCTATAGACATTTCTAAACATTGCAAAGCATGTATAACATAAAAGAGAATGGCTATGTCGTGAAAGAAAACTCCTTTTATGGACAAATTTTCCCTTCAATGAGAAGCAAGATTACATCTATTTATAAACATCGATTCTGTTGGCTATTCAATAAAGGAAATTAGAGCTTCTTCGGCTTAAAGTCAAATTATAATTACTTACAAAAATCTACTTCTTCAACTAAAATTGTCGTCATGCATTGAATACTTATTTGATTGTAGAAAATATGCGTATTTCAAAATGCACACATTTCCAGTGATATTGTGCAACTAGTACCACGAATTAGGATCAATCATTGTATCTAATTTGCGTCCCTGCTTTTAAATAACCAACGTAAATCACCTAAATAAAATAACAGCTCTTATGTCATCTGTTGGGATTTTATTGAATTATAGAAGATCGGCTTTCAATTTCTAATAATAATTGCACTGAACATTTAGGTAAAGTTCATTTGTCATAGAATATCATATAATCAGTTTAAAAAATAAGAATTATGCTCTTTGATTAAGTAGACATTTATGGTATGCAAAATTGCATTCTAGAGGTTTTGGATCTGAAAAATTTGTTTTTTAATATGCAAAAACGTACTTTGGATGATCTGGTAAGTGCTCTATTTGAATGGCGATTGCTTGGATGGGAACAAATACAATTGTACCGAAGCCAAATGCAGAACCGACTATCCGGTTGATGAATTCAGCCTGTTTTGGTTTTTGCTAAAATAGAAAGGCAGTTTCGTTTCTGTAAGGCTGCTTGTGATAACGAAGAAATAAATACAAATTGCTAAATAGTAGCTAAATTTTACACTCGTAATCTTCTTTTTTGCATGTCGGACGTAAGAAAAGGGGACATCTAAGAAGAGTAATGAGAGTGATTTCATTGATCAAACATCAGCGTAAAAACGAACAACTTCAGACTAAACTGTAAGATTGTAATAAGCTTGTATTTGACCAGTATGTAAGCAGTATTCATCAGTAAAGTGACGCACGAGGGTTATTTTGCCAGAATGTTAAATGACTATTGGATTGCGTAAGAAATGGATATGAAATCACTTGAGTAATTAATTCGTTCAGATAAAAAGGGCAAGTTCGGTGTCTCCAAAATCGGTAAAACAAGTCTCTATTCTAATGGTGCTATAAAATGAGGACCAAGCTTCCATAAAAAAACATTCATCGGACGGGAGTAGGTCTCTATCTAAGTTTATCTAGGAATGTAAAATGCTTACCTTAGGCATCCTAATGCAAATAATAAAAGAGATATGATTGTAATCATGGAGAAATTAATTGTCCGTTCATTGAGTACATTATGGGCAGCTATTATATTACTAACGATAATGGCAATTGATAATTTGTGTCTGAGTAGAAAGGACGAAAAATTTTACATGGCAGAACATCTGAAAAAAGAATAGCCGTTTAAATAGAATCTTAAATTAAGTGTGTACTTATCACAGCATAAAATATGTACTTTCTAATATATCATATTATAATGAAATAGCCGACATCACAATGACAAGACGATAGTCAATAAGATTATTTTGCTTACTATATGTATCTATATAAATTAATTCTGCTATTATATAATAGATGCTTTAAAAAAGAAAAGATTGTTATCAAACCGAAACGGCGAGTTTGAGAATTGCATTTAGAGAGAGACCGATTCCTATTTCAAAGATAACTGAATTTGTAATGAGAAAGGCAGCCATTTCACTGTTGACTGACCACATATTCAGGAATATTCCGCCACTAAAAATTGAAATGAAAAATACTATTTATCATTGAATATGCAGTACTTTAATTTTTGCTGTCTAACTTAAGCGTGTTTTAGGGAGCTTGTGATAAGTATTTAGGCAAAGGTTTTAGTTCATGAGTTAATCAGCGCCAAATCGACATTATAATACCTTAGCATACAAAGGGAATAAAAATTACTATGATCGTATGGTAATGGGTTTTAATTAGCTCAGATTAAACATCATGTCACATTTAGGGTTGCAAAGCTAATTTTACGAATAATCATGCTCATTACTGAGAGAAAACTGGACCAACTTTTAGAATTTTTGAGGCAGATTTTTGTCTTCTGTCAATAATATTAATTATTGATGCTTTTTAAGAAAACCGTGTATCGGTCTTAGCAACCAGCAATATATTCTACAGTCTACGTTTAGTTTCCAATAACAAGTGGCATTAAAAATTTTCCCAAAACTATTAAGATTGGTGTAATGAATTAAATAAATACTAAACCAGAACGAGAATGCTAGTCGTACAGGGATGACTTCATAATGAATGAAATCTTCCTAATTCATTTGACTGCCACTCTGTAAATATTTTTTGAACAAATCTCCCGATCCCAAACATATATTTTATTGTCAAAATGGATTAAACAGGCACATTTATACTTTGCTGTTAAGATATTTGAATGTAAATTACATAACATACGTCATGTTGTATAAAATATGCGATTTAGCAATTTTCGAGAAACTCTTGAGTCATTCGTTTTTTACACACAAAGGCCACAGTTTAGTCATCTTTTTTAAGAAATTCATATATATAATTATTTTGTATTATATACATACATATTGTACATATAATAATATATTAATTGCTATTAATAATAACAGCAATAGGAAATCATAGCGTAGTCCATATAGTCGAACAAATAAAAAGCAACATCCAAGTGTTCATAATTTCTTTCGTCTTCAAATTTAATTATAAACTTTGTCATAATAAAACAATCGAGTCTTCATAGATAAGGTGGCGTTTGCTGTGTAATAATTTCATTTTCGATAGCAAGATTCCTTATCTAGAGGAAATCAGGCTTCCGGTACTAAGGAAAAGATTGCGACTTTTATAATTTATAAAATATAAACATATATAAACGTGTACTCATATTATCATTATCATACATATTATCATTGTATCAAAAAATAAATCTTTTAACCTCTTTGAAAAGCTTATTAGTAATTAATCAAAGTTTAAGAATGCATAAATATGTTGACAAAATAGAATTTTCATATAACATCTTCTCTATTCATAAATCTTCCATTATTATAAGATTATTTCATCAATTGCTGCTTAAAATACAACTATCTTTGCAAGAATTTATAGCGCAAATATTTCTGCACTTGCCTTTAAACAAGAAATATCAGAAAAAGAAATTTCAAAACACGTTTAAGTCAAATTAATTTAGATACTTTGCTTGGCATCGCTCCTTAATTAAATAGATCGAAAGGCATACTGTGGCCAAAATAATGGCCAAAATGACAAACGGATTTGCAAACTGGAAATATTTTTCAAATTTGGTAAAAAGGTATAATAAATCATTTTGCACGATAGTCTGTAAGAAAATTATTTTTATCATAGTTTTGTTATTTTATTTCGACATTATCAAATATATGTTTTATTCAATAATAAAAACGAATAGTAAATTCTCTTTCCTAATAATGATCCCAATGTGTTTTACGAATTTATATTTGAATGGAGAAAATAAAACCTCAAACGAGAAAATTAAAATTGACCCAATACATATAATTATACCTGCAGAATATGACTGTCGCAAATATGAGCGCAACATGCGTTACCCAATGTGAAAGTACATCTCCAATTGGGGTAGAAATTGACTTTGCTATTACCGCAACTCCTAGGAACCATATGCTTTCGCTGGGAGTTACTCCCATATGTTGAATCAGGTATGTACTGAGGTTTCCTTGAGATGACCCCTAATTAACAAAGTACAAGGGATACCTATCGTATTGCTATATCCAAAAGAGAATTCAAGCAGATAGCAGCTGGCAATGGTAATAAATCCAACAAGGTAATCTTTCGAACAGTGACAACATTTTTTTTCGTCTTTCATGCTCCTCGTTCCGCGGTTAATAACTCCAAAATTGACTTATATATGTAGCTGGGCGTAGGAAATTGCTGATTGGACGCCATGGTTACTGGTTTCTTTTATGGGTGATTACTTGTGTGGCTTGTTGCGGACGATGGTTTACTTTTCTCTTTGAGAAAAAAGTCCTGATTGTTGAGAAATTTTCATAAATTCCATGTAACCTCGAAGTTAAATAAATGAAAATTAAATGGTACTATATATTGGTGGCCTGACTGAATAAGTTTTGTTTCATTTTACCAAAAGTAGAAAAAATGGTTGTTACATTTAATAGCTTAAAATTCCGAGTTTTTTTCTATTATAATCCGCTTTATTAAGAGGATGCTCTTTGACAGATTTGCTTCCAGCCTAATTCTGATGTGATTCAATGAATGTACCAAAATGATCGTTTTTGGGTTTATGATAGCCATTCATCTGTGTTCTTTAAACTTTTAAACTATTAAAGTGATTAATTACTAATAAAAGACTTCGGTGCAAAAACTATTTTTGTTAAAAAAGATCAATCGTTACAGAAGTCATGTGTATATCAGAGTTATGTATAGTGTAAAACAACTATTCTATCCTTACGATTTGAGTCATTTGTTATTTTAATATACTGTTGAATAGTAATGCCTCGATGATGAAGCATAACAATATTCACAAAGGATTTTTAATAAAAATTAAAAATCGAGATTTATTCATTTGTAATTTAAAATGATGGGGCAACCATATAAATGTAGTTATTTTTTTTGTCTTCAGACTCTATAAAATATAAGTTATTCAAATAGGTAATTAATTGTATTTTACTTGTACTTACTTTTATAAAATCGATGGATATTTAACTTATTAATTTCCGTATTTAAAAGAATGGAAAGCTATGTAAACAAAGCCATAGTTACCGGTTTCCAAGGCGGGTTAGAAAATAAATTTGAATAAAGATATATACAAGCCATAATTTGTAGGTTCGAGTTGGGCAAAAATGAATAACTTGTATTCAAGAAAATAAAAATAGCAATTTATTTCTAATTATTCGTAAAATTCGCTTTTTAGAATGTTCCAAATTGCAGGATCGTTGCCTCGTATAATTTTGGAGTAAGGCCAACCATTAAATCAATTACGTGTTATTATTGAGTCCCAGCTTTTGTAGTTGTGGCAGTTCGCTTGAAAATGAAATGTCTTATGACCATTAACGAAAACTGGATAAAAGAAGTTCAACATATTCTGTCCCAATTTTATGCCGCCTAAGAATGGTACTTTACTTTTTTAACTCTTTTAACAATTCATTCATTCTGCCTCCACTCAATATTGAACGAACGTCCGGAATATGTTAATGTTGACAGTTTTATCAAGTTGCTAATTTTAACATTATTAAATAACAACTTGAATCGAAAATGCGTCTTTTTACAAATTAGCAATCAACAGTTAAATTATCTAAACATTTTATCCTTTTTCAAAATCACCATTCTTTCGACTAAAACGTTTCTGGTAATTCAGATTCTCTTGGAGTATGAAACTTTCATTTTTAAATTTTCTCTATGATCAAAAAAACTATTTCTCTGTTATTTTCATTTGGTCGCAGTAATAAAGAAATTTTATTTAATAATCATCGATATTTAAGTACTTATATTTTATCTTTTAATCCCTTATCTTAATGACATAACTTTCATGCAGTTTTATATATTTCCATATTTTAATTTAGGGATCCGATAATTACATGAACATTCATTCTCTGCTAATAGACCTATGTAAATTTTTCGACAAACACATTTCTCGTGTTTTATTTACGTTTGGAATCTCAATTTACTGAGATATATAACTATTTCATGGAGTGCATTTGAATAAGGAGTGAGAAGAATTTCAAATCGAAATGTATTTTAAGCATAGTATGTTCACCAAAATTTAGTAGGAACTTTCGGTGGCCCATAAAAAATAATGAATTAATTTACCATCAGATAAATATTAATTCTAACATTGGTAAGCGAAATTTCAATTAAAATGTCACAATCGGAAACCAAAATTTTGCTTCTATATGTCTGGACTGTGATATCGGAAGTGATCCAATTTCTTTCAGTTTATTTTGAAAATTAGTTATCTTTCAACTGAGTAACAAGAGTGAGTATTAGCTAAACACATCATCTCAGACTCTTTGAAAACGTTAGAAATTTAAAACCATTTCATTTTTGTACGCTCTTAATAATGAAAATTATTATAGGTTGAATGTGAATGATCTTTCGTATTCATTTCAAGGCCAATTGATTATTTGTTATTAAGTTGAGAATATGGTACATGAAATCGAACTGTTATCTTTTTAATTTAAAGGAAATTTAATCGTCTTAATAAAATTAGATGAAAATAAATAGAAATTTGTCTGTTATTGGCATAAATAAAAAAATGCTTCTGATATTTTTCTAGAGTCATATAGTGTGATGAGTCTACTTAGTGGATTCCTCTAATAGGTTCAACCGAAAAGATTAAACAAATACGCTTCCATGTTTTGATCAGTATTTTATTTTAGGCCATCAATAATTCAGGCTACTAAAAATTGAAGTCTGAGTACCAATGAAGTCTTTAGCATGGTGGATTTTTCATAGCTATGCATATGATCAAGATAAATCTCAATTCTCAAATTGTGAGGCTCAATCTCAGGAGTATTTGGTGATTGGCAGGAAGGAATAAACCTAATGAATGCTAAAGGAAGATAAATTTCTGGATGCCTTAAGTTTTGCAAAAGTCCAGAGTGACTGGATGTGGCGAGAAAAAAATTTTCTCGCAGTTTATACAGAACTTGAATAATTAGGATTGGTTGGCTTAGTTTGTCAAGACCGTAGTTTTACATTTTTCACAGTACCCTCCCGGCCTATTTAAATTCGTTTGGATGTCCCCAAAAGAGAAATTTCACTGGACTTCAATAATACAAGATGAAAATCGAAAGTTGATCTCCACAATCGCACATATATTCCACTTACCCCAATTCTAAGAGCTTAGCTGTTTTATAATTTTCAGATCTGTCTTAGGACATTTAAATGCATATAATAGGAAGAGATTTACCATACAATATCCTTTCTTACGATTGGTCGTTCTGTACACAAGATGCTCGCCAGTGAGAATCGAACTCATAAACTTAGGTCCAGTTAACGGTGACAGCCACACCGCTGGAAAATTTTGGATACAATCAAAAATTATATGTGACAATTCCATTTCCTTCGTAGACTAGTACAAGCCCGTATGTTTCAGATTGAACGCGAGGCATCTGGTGAATTTTTTTTACTATAATTTTCCAATAAAAAGAAAAATTGCCATGAGAACCCATCGAAAGTCCATGTAAAATCAAGCCCTCAATACCGATCCAAGGTAGATCATACTATTAAATACAAAATACATGTTTGACAAAAGTGAGACCAAAAGAACCAAGTTTACTACACGAGGTGGAATACATCAAAAAACCATGAAGAAGACAAAAAGAAACAATATCACAATAAGCACGTGGAATGAAGATAATAGACGGAAGTAAAGTTAACCCTAGTTCAACCAATCAAAGGCATCCTTCTGTGGTCGTTCATGTTGTACTGAATTCTTCTTCTGCGTAGTGTCATCACCAAGATCTAACAAAGATTCAACATTGCTAGACAGCCCAGTATCGATTACATCAGCAGAATCTGAAGAGGTGAGATCAGCCAAGGGTGGAATATCACTACTTCCATTGTTATCAGTAGCAATTGCGTCAACATCGTCATCATCCGACTCTCCAGTGTTGATGATTTCTGACTTGTAAGCGAAGGCATCTCGTGAAAGATCCATTTCTAGGGGGAAAATGGTGGCTCCTTTCATTACTTCGTAGCAGTTTTCGTGGTATGTTGCCATAGCGGAAACAAAACGCTGCAACTGTATAACGGTGTCTTGAACTATAAAGTAAACACGTAAAATTCAGCGAATATCGATATGATTAAATACAAAAAAATTACTATGATTAACCAGTACTTTAAGATTTTGATATTTACCTAGGTAAAAATGATGCAAAATAGATTACTGATTAAGTATACATTGTATTAAATTGTAAAGGCTAACAGGAACCGAGGCCACCAACTTAGGAGTTACCAAATTGTAGGAACTGATAAACCAGATCTCAACTGTGGAAGCAAAAACCGTAAATGATGACCAACAGCAGTTACAGAGCAGAACACCGAAGGCTGACAATGCGAAAATGTATGTAACAAACCACGATGAGGATTCAAGCGAGTAAGAGAAATGAGAAATAGAAGACAAGTGGAAAAGTAGGACACTGTAACTGAAAGACATGAGTGTTCGTGTGTATACGTGGAAATACAAACTATTTATATGAGTCACTTGAGCAAGGACGCGCGTGTGGACATGAATGCAGATGTGCTTTTAATGAAGCAGGATGGTCATAGAAAGGGAGAATCGATAAACGCGTTTAGGCATGACAGATAGCAGTTTGATTCATAAGGACCTAAAGACATCGCTGTGGCTTAGTGGACGAAAACCAAAATACTGCCACAGAGAATGCAAATAATGAGTAATTTTGAAAATGCATAGAGTCATCCTTCAAAATAAGCATCACAATTTCAGGAGTTTAATATTTGACAAACGCCTTTCCTGGTAAAAATCACTCCAATCTCAAAACAATATTGCGATAAAAAGTTGCAATTGACAATACATCTATAAAGATAGAACTGGCATTATCAGCCAATCGTTTAAATATGGCAAATTCCTGACCTACGTTTTCTAATGCTGTCAATGAAACCAAACTTGACTTGTGAAAAATTAAATTACAAAATACAAATGAAAATGTTACCATTGAAAGGTAACATTCTTA
The DNA here is from genome assembly GCA_900708905.1 of Hymenolepis diminuta. Taxonomy (NCBI): domain Eukaryota; kingdom Metazoa; phylum Platyhelminthes; class Cestoda; order Cyclophyllidea; family Hymenolepididae; genus Hymenolepis; species Hymenolepis diminuta. The sequence continues at coordinate 1,717,747 of CAADRB010000015.1, read as the reverse complement.
TAGAATCAACTTGATATCTGAGCTCCTACAGAACATGACACTGACAAATGTCTTAAACAATGAAGGTCCCTAAGGTAAATAGGCCCCGATCATCACTTGAGGTATGTAGAAATCTGTGGTTTCAAGAGAGGCCTTCAAATTTCACTATCTTCTCCCCTCAGTAAGAGCTGTATAAAATGGTATATAATTATTTGCCCAGATCACATTATTTACCAAATGGCAAAAATATTCTGGCTGACTGAGCGCAGATAACGCTGATCATGTGAAATGACACTCTTTACCTTAAATTCAAGAAAACTATTTTGAAGGTGTAGAATAAACAACTGGTAATCAGAATACGTGAAGACTTCAAGCCATTTTAAGTAAAACCCTCTACTCACATAAGTTCAGATTTGAAAAATGAGAGCTGAGATAAACAACTCCATGCATTCCTTTAAAAGAACTACAGAATGATTTTCAAAAATCAGATCAACGTTTTGAATAAAAGTATCTTCATCTACGAACGACTCAATTTTGCGAGACGTATTTCCTCTAAGTCAATAAAAAACACTTGAAAAGGAGCGGTTGGTCCCCGAAAAGCAAACAACTCTAAATTTTTTTTGATAAAGGCCGAAATCTACCTATCATCATTTATAGTAAATGCCACCGATCAATCAGATTTTGATCCGAATAAAGAGTGGTATTTTAATTAAGGCTCAATACCTCCCACAATTAACTTTCTACTTATAATATTTCAGTAAGTATTCCGTATACTTGCAAAAACTGACCATGTTTGTTATCAAGGAGCTCCAGTTTCACGAGTACATCATTTCGGAGTTTGGCAAAGCGAGTTCTGGCATCTTGACGACAACGCAGAACCAGACGGTACTCGTAATTGCCCGTCTCGACGCGATAAAGCGGCTCCTGAAGGGCATTGAATGTGTACTCCTCGTCATCCATCTCTTTAACCTTTAAGCAATAGGACTGAAAAGCGGAAGAAGAGAGTGAACATAATTGTTAAAATTATTGATTTTAGTGGAATTAAAAAGGCATACTGACTAGATATTCGAATTTCACATCAAGATAGCGTTTAACTGTCAATTTGGTATCGGGAATGGCTTTAGTGAGGAAGGTGTTCAGATCGGAAACAATCTAAAATGCAAATTGTATAAAATTTTTTAAAAACGGGTAAAGGTAAAGACAATACAGGTAGAATGGTTCGCAATTAATCCTTATGATATCGAATCAATCATCAAAACGAAGTGATAAATAGAAAATATAAGGTAAGGAGGCAATCAGTTCAATTAAGACCCCCGGGTCTAGTGTTAATAACACTCTTAATCGTCGAAGGCAAGACGAGTATGTACCTTTTTTAGAAGTAAACTTCAGTACTTGGTACATTTAAATAAAATTAAAACCAATATTTCACTAAGATTATCTTTAACAAGTTAAATGATTGAACTAAGTACTATACCAAAAACTACGTCTAGCATATAGATTGGAAGTAAAGAAAAATAAAACGTTTCCAGATTGTAAATGTTGGAATGAACCGATCTTAAAGACCAGCCAAATAGCGTGCTCCCTCGTAAAAAGAAATAATTTATTTTAATGAAATAGACCTCATATTTTTAGAGGTTTTTATAGGTGCTTAAATTATGTGCATAAATTAGTCAAAAGATACCAATAAGATATAGAAGGAAAATAACAAAATCGTGGTCAAGACCAAGGAAGCCTTTAGTAAGGCACCAACAACACAGTTCAAATAATACAAACAATATCGTGACTAAGACATACTAAGCAAGTTTCTGGCGCAATTGGTATACCACGACTTAAGCACCCGACGAAGTTGATCCCCCTATCTTAGGCTGTGAAACTGAAACATTGTGCAGGTATAATGAAACGGAAAGCAATGCTTACGCGCAATTCATTCAGACATACAAAACACAAGGGTTATTAAACTAACTTTTACCAGAATGGCTTCCCTAATAAGGGCATTAATCTATCTTCATGGAATCTTTGAGGAAATGCAGACTCAATCTGGAAATTTAAAGAGAAATATCTTAAAAAATACCAGCACACACACTTTAATCGGAACCCAGTAATAAGCAAGAGAAAATTTTAAGCTACATTTACTAAATGCGCCTACCTTAAAGGATATGCATCCACTTGTCCGACAAGTATAATGCACGATAGCTATGTAAAAGAAGGATTGCTATCTTCCAGTTGTCGACGCCTTTTTATAATTAACCGGACGGAAATCGGCAGTAAAAAGTCGATGAAGGTAAATATTTCATTCATCTGTGACATGCTTTAGTTATTTAAATCCGCCAATAAGGTAAAAATTGTGCTTGCGTCTATTAATCCACTAAGCAAAACCATCCTTTAAAGGGTATGAAAATTCTTCCACATTTTCTAGTGAAACGACAAACAAACACCAATCGCAGTTTAGCTGTGTTATATTGAGGGAAAAAAGGATTCAAAGAGCAAAAAATGACCTTAAAATAGACAAATTTTAAGATTAACCTCTTGGCTAATTCTAAGGCTAGGTGAGGTCGCTAGTGTCCACAAAAAGTTCTAATAGGCTCTAAACCACAGCTTAAGGAAACTCAAGGTACTCAACAAAGAATACGTGTCTATATGCGGTTTAAATTGCTTTGCATTAGCGATTACATGAGCAGACATGTTTTAACCAAGGCGGCGTGGAAGAATGCACATTATATCAGCTAGGAATATTATTATAGAGTTCGTACTTCATCTTTCTTACTCTACGGGTTCGGCTTGTTGTAATGCAATGAACGCAAAACATGAGATCTTAAGACAAAGTGAAATTTCGGATCAAGGTCAATATACCCCCCGTAATATGCATCAAGGTCAATATACCCCCCGTAATATGCATCAAGGTCAATATACCCCCCGGTCTAAAAAATGCAACCTTTTTGCATCTTCACAAACGCTTTGAGTTTATTGTTGAAAGACTCAACATTTTGTGTATGGATTCCGGTAATCGGATCCACAAAGTGATATTTGTGTGTTATCTTTTTGTGAATAAATTCATCTGCCGGATCAAGGGCGTTATATGCAGGCCATTCATCCGTATGTATTTCTGACCCGGAACGAATAACTCTTCGAATAATCGGAAGAAGTACGTTGGAGTCACGACTGGGAACAACTTGAGCGTATCCTATCCCTGGAGCAGTTGATGTATCAACCATTGTAATTGCCCAAGTCTTATTTCTCGGGGCTCTCCCACG
>CAADRB010000015.1:1695856-1714067 GCA_900708905.1 Hymenolepis diminuta | reverse complement strand
GTATCAAGGTCAATATACCCCCCGGCGGGGGGTATATTGACCTTGATCCGAAATTTCTCTATGTAGACCCAAGCAATACATAATAATAATAATAACAGATTTGTCGAGAAAATTACACATTTTGGCTAATATCTGCTTTATACTTTATGTAATAATAAGATTTTACAGAACAACGGATGTCTAGACCTTCAAATTCATTTTGTAGAGAATTAGAATTTTCACCTGTTCCTGATTATATATTTTATTCAGATGTCTCTCATTCGTTTTTGCTGATGTCTAATAAAACTCTAGTCTCTACTTAACTCCAAGTTACATTAATATTTGGGAAAAGTAGTTATCTTTTATGGATCATAGGATGATTATAAATTGTGGAGTAGACAATTTATCGTAGGTTTATGAGTCTCATTGTCTTACCTATCTGGTAAGGTCTAAAAGTGAAACGAATAGCTAGAACGACACTTTCATAATTTCAACTTTGTTAGACAAGGAAAATGAATACAATCAACAAAATTGACAAATCAAACAAGGAAAGCACAAGATTCGAGTAGCAGACTAATTACTGACGCAAAAATCGATAAAGCACTTACAGCATGTCAAAATTCGTGGAAATCTATACCGATATGTACTTCAATTAGAAAGAAAGTGTGCAAATAAAGAGAAGGACTAAAATATAGAAACGAACATAGAAATTAACATACTGGTCGGAGTTGTTTGAGCGTATCAATGGCAAATTTCTCCAAATCCCGATGGGCCTCCCCAAAATGCGTGAAGGCTTGCCCAGCGCGAACTTGAGGTTCCTTGACTCCAATCTGCGCCATAATTTCGCCAAAATCTGCAGAGAATTACGGTATTATTTCCAACACTAACAGTCATATAAATGAGTGGACAGACGTAAACGGAATAATAGTAAAAAGAAACTCTCAAGCAAAATCTTATCAACCTATACTGAGTAAATAGTAACAACTTGAGCAAGTAGCACCAAAAATATCTGAATGGGAATACCCCACTTAAAGTATGAAAAAAACAGATTAGAGGACATCACTACCGATGTAAAAATGAGATTAAAGGGTTCTTTTTTTAACAAAGTAGTCCCTTCAATGGGATGGTTATCATCAGATAAGGTCGAAAAGATGTACTCCGTGAATATCGAAACGGTTTGAGGAAAGAACCCAAGAAAAATAACAATATTCAAATGATATCAAAGAAGCACAAACTCTCGTATGGCTGCGCAAATAACGATAAGTTCCATTATGGGCTGTGACAGATAAAAGAGTTGGCTATTTTGGAATACCAAAATGTGTTATTAAAAAGCAATTATATTGAAGGTATTTTTTGTAATATTTCTACCTGGAATTTCCAGGCCTATTAAAATAAATTTTAACAGCACTTGACTCGAGTAGAGGGAAGACGTCCTGAAGCTACTCAAATGAGACATTCGCATTCTACTGCTCTTCTATTTGACCAGATGTAAACAGTGCGGTTAGTCAACCCCATCGCTTAGTGTACCGGATGTAGATCAGCATCAATTCCATTACCTAACTGTATAAGTAGCTGAGAAAATTTATTAAGTATGCTATATAGCCGAGCTATCAACGAAATTCATATTTAAAAAATCAAGGAACGATAAAGCGGTCAGAAAGGAAAAATAATAAAGAAAATTAATTCAAAGGGACTGACTTTTAAGAAGACAGGAGATGGAATTCACTGGGTGATTAACATTGCCTACTACTTTAACTGATTAATAAAAACGGTATTTTCCATCTATTCTTACTTCACATGCACGACTGTAATAAAATACAAGGGGATTGAAATGATAATCCACAGCGTCAAAATCTACATGGAAGTTAACTATCACCAGCAGAATCATCATTATTAATACATGGCGGCATGGTAATAAAATCTACCCAATTTTTGAAATCAAACTACATGTTGTAGTGAAACTACATCCAGGTAATTAAATTCAACTTTGAAAAAAGTTAAAAAAACGAATATGAAAAATTCGCCTCCTGTTTCCTTTATTTTTTAATTCCATGTCTCTAAAATGATTTGAAAGATGCTGCACAAGTAACTAATCAGCACTAAATTAAATATGACGTAATTATAGAATCAGAAAAACTCCAATTAGAAGGAATACTTACTCCGATGAACCTTTGAAAGCTGGAAAATAGCTCTAACCAGAGATCGTGTGTGCTGAACCAACCCGTTGAACATTGCAGCGGTGCGATTCAGTTCGTCCATCTTTTTCACCAAACTGTCTACAGATGTCAGCATAAAAGAAATTGAGTTTACCTTACCATTAACGAGAATTGCCCGACTCAGTCCAAGCGCATCCGCTGTACTTGCTTCCATATTTTCAACCATTTTGTGCTTCAATTTCTTCATAACTATAAGGAAACAATAAGCACATAAATGTAATTAAGATTTAAATCAAAAGAAAACTTACTTATATCTAGGGTTTTCCCTTGTTTAGGATCAGCATGAAGTTTGTTGAAGAATATGGTAACCGTATCCTACAAAAAGAAAGTTTGCATCACTACATGTTATGACAAAAGGGAAACATAAACGTTAGGTGATTCACTCACGGGGAAACTCTGAATAAGTCTAGCGACTTCAACTTTTCCCTTCCCCTTCACCCTAACACCTCCGATACCAGTTATCTCATCACCGGCCTGGATGGTACCATCCCGAGATGCTGGCGTATTATCAAATACTTGTACAACATATAAACAAGGACAATAGGGGGCACCACCACCAATACTGATGCCAACGAGGTTCTGAGGATCCTTTTTGAGTGTGACGGACCCACTTGTCACCATCATACCGCTAGAATAACACCGTAAAGGTCATAAATCAAATAAAAAAGTATCAAAGGATTTTAAATATTAAAATTTATAAAGTAGAAACGTACAGTTTATCTTCTTCAAAGACGTAATTATCGTACATCCTTCTGGAGAGTGAATAAGTGGGCTAACATGACCAACAAAAAAATATTTGTTTATTTAGCCAAATCGATGCTATCCAAAATTATATCAAAATTAAAAGTCTAGCTTTACTTGTGTCTTGAGTAGCAATTAGGAGCCTTATTTATTTATACAATTCAATAAATTATTGGCAATAAATGAGTAGAGTATATATTTAAATACTTTCAACATTTATAAAATATTATAAATTATCCACCAAAAAATGGAAAATACTTACTTTTTTGTAAATATGCTAGTTATTGATATTGTTATAGTTAGTTGAGGTCATGACAAAATGTAAATAAAAGCATCAGTTATCGTTTCTTATTTATTTTTAAAATGCCTCATTTAAAACTCCTACATCGAACTTGGAAATATGCGGAAGATGAATTCGTTATATCTAGTATAACTCAAGCGATATTGCGAATTGTATTGTAAGTGAAAGATTGTAATTCGTATTTCTAGAGTAATATGTGTCATTATTTTTCTTTTTATTCCACATGAATGGTCCACGAATGCGCCAGATTATTATCAAGTACATTATTTATATATTATCACCTTTAGGCTAATTTTATCTTTTCTATTATTCTCTGCTTTCTGCACGTTTTTGCTTATATGCTACTGGCATTTGTCAGTGGGAGAGGTGGTATAATGGACACGCATAAAAGGAAAGGACTCACCTTTTGTCTTTCAACCCATTTTATTTTAATGATTTTGGAAGTAGTATTTTGCTCACTATCAATATGGCAGATTGATTCTTTGTTTAATAGTCCTGATAAGGTAAGATTTATTGGAACACAACTTGCTTTATTTTCAAAACATAGGGTGTGAATTTTTCAGCCTTTGTTTCTGTAATAACATGGTGCTCTATCTTGCTATTTGCGATCGTCTTTGAGTGGATTGATTGGATACGCCATTACGATGAGCATGGCCGAATTAAGTACCAGTTCTATCAAACATTCCTCCACAAAGAAGAATCCTGGATGGATGATGAAGAAAAACGTGAGCTCGTTCATAAGATTCGTGAAATTAAACACTTTCATTGGCAAGAGGTCCTAACGGAAAAATTCGCTTCTTCAAAAAACGAAGATATTGATGATGATAAGATCGAAGCGATCAGCGCCGTGGCCTCGGCTCTAACTGATCTTCTAATAGTAAGTAGTGCTATTTGGTAGATGATTTCGACTATTTGATTATTTTAGGATCTTGATCTTACCTCGTCTGACCTAATAGTTGCTCTGATTCTTCTTCGGTGGCAATCCGATCAATGGATTGATGAGCAGGGTCTAGTTCCCGTCAAAAATGTTTTGAAGGAAACAGATCCCGACTTAACAAATGTTGCAGCTCCGGTTAGTTTAAGGAAACAAATCCCTACTTCCCTATTTACGTTTCCAAAAACCTCATTTCTATTCATCAATTTGTGTGTAGCTGGATCCATCTGCAAAGAATCCAATTGATAAACTGGAAAAGAACTGGATGCACATTTCACGTCTCCATCGATATTCACAACTGGTGAATGCATCGTACGGGTGGACTTATTATATCTGTGAGAGCCCTTGCAATTGCATTGCCATTAACCGACTCTGTAAACGTCTATCTTGGAAGTGAGTTGACCCACTCATTTTATTGTATTACCATAGTGTTTCCGTATCCATTAAATTTACCTATTTTATAACATAAAATCTGTTAAATGCACCCTTAGCTGAAAAATTGTTTAAAATATTATGTTTGTGGTAGATTGCCTCCTTAATTGATAAGCTTCATTTGAAAATAACATTAGTTAATTTATTTGATTACTCACATCTTTAAATTATTTGATAGACTCGAACCTGAGATAGGTAAAAAGGTAAGAATACAATTCTATCCCAAAAGTCTTTGTTATTCTAAATAGCGATTCGTTATTTTAAGTTGTTATGGAATCCTTACCATACAACAGGGAAAATTGTCAAGCTCCTAACTATAAGATCGAAAAAGACAAGGACCGCATTTTTGTTGAAAAAATCTGCGCCCATTTTGTAATTATATTCCAGAAAAGTGCTCGAATTTGACAGAGGGAAGTACAAAATGTGAGTTGCAGGGGTGGGAGGGTCTAATAACTAGGACAAACCGATAAACATCATAAAAGAAGAAGGATGAGCCATGCGTAAGTTCGAGTGAATCGCAATATGCAGTAAGTAAGAAACTTGTATTATTCCATGAGCAAATTAAAGTAGAATGATAAACATTGAGCGAAGTATATAGTCAATGCAGAATGAACTTTTACACTGTGCATTTTCGAAGAGTTTGTCTGAGATATTGGGAGTCATTTAAATATCTACCAAATAGACTGTTAGTAAAGTGAATGCCACTTGATTCGAAAGATGGCTTGCCTCTTATCACTATAAGAATTTGTCGAAATTATTATTTTTAAATCAGAATATCAATTGGAATCTCGAATGTTACAATTGATTATCAGGTTGTTGTCAATAACGTAACTAATATTTAAACATTTATTAACACAGGAATCCACCCGCACCGGATAAGCAGATTGATCTTGAAAATGGAATCAAAGGACCTGGAGGTTGCCTTTGCGCTGGTAATAACTGCTATCTCTCGGCCTTTCTGGAAATGTCCCAACTGAAAACGGAGGATATTCTGGCTTTTGAAATCACGGATAAGGTAAGCTGACGCAATAATTTTACTTGGATAAGCACAATTTCTTTCTTTATTAAAGATATATATTTATCTCACTGCTAGTTTAACCCCAGTGTATTGCCCATTGAGCCAGCCAGGATATCTATCAAAATTATCTAGAAGCCTTTAATTAGAGGACTGCTAGATATTATAGCGCATTTTATTGTTTCTTATTAAAACTCTTGAGTATGAGTGAAAGGTCTAGAGTTTATGGGCGTTTGATTTCGCGGCGTTTGAGGATACGCCCCTAGTTGATAAAATTCAACCATGAGGAAAGAGGAATTAAGAATAAATAGGTCGGTATAAGCAAAGAGATTGAAATTTCATAAAAATCATAGTAAAAAGAGTACCCGATTTCTCTTTCCTATTTCGACTGATGAAAGGTCAGTTAAAACTTTCCTATCCGAGTCATGCGAATTAAAAGGTATGCATGGCATTGATAAATGGGCAAAGTATTTTATGATCACATTGATTATATTATATTCAATGGTATGATTTATACTATTTTCCCATATTACTGAATCGGAATAATTTGTTTACATTTCTGTCCACCAGTTAAATTAAAATTCCGATTCTCTTAAGTTATTCTTCCAAAGAGATTTCTAATCTTCTCGTAATATTATCAGGAATTGATTATTGTTTGTAAATTTGATCGACTAATTATTCCCAATGCACTATAATTGAATCAGTTCAAAATGGGAAAATAGTAGCCCTATAGTACTCTTACAGTAAAACCGATGCTTATGAACTATAAATCCTAAATATATGCCGTTAACCGGTGGCTATGCACATTGAGCAATTACAATTTACTACTGTGCTAGGTAATAGGCGTCAAAAGATGAACTGCCATATGCAAGATTATTAATTGAAGAGTCCCTCGTCCTTCCCCTCTGAAGTTGCTGAAAAAACGCCCTTCTAATGGATTTGAGAATAAAATAAACCAGGCTGATGGGACACCACCGTATAAACTAAGTCGTAATACATATTTTCCTGAGTTGTGGCATTTTTTGATTTTAACTATGAAGTCAGAATCCTATGGAATGACAGTTTTAATTTGATAAGCATTATTTTTTTATTTTAAAGTTAAAGCACTATAATAATTAATGAACAGATCTAATATCCACATAAAAATCATGGCTAATGCTAAACTAAATAAAGTTCCCATAAATATTGTTATGCAACCCTGTGACTTCGAGCATGTTTGCTACACCAAAATGATCAACTGGGTTTGGTGAGGCATTTGATGTGAGCTTCAAATTTATAAATTTTGCACGTATCTTCACTATATAAAATGCCGAGAAAGGCGTTCCCTTTTTGAGTTTTGAAATTTACCAAATATTTTCATATTCCCTTGAGTATGAAGTAAATTGTATCCGAACTCTTACAACATGAAAAAACCCTTTAAGACACGGAGGCTGGAGTTTAATTAACCTTCACTTACCGTCAAATTTGTTTAATATTCTATCTAATCTAGTGTTATAATAAACGATAAACAAAGATATGATCTAGGTAAGATGTGTTCTATCTGAAGGAAGAGGAAAATGAGAGTAGCAGTTAAGAAAATATAAATATTAATTTTATAAAATTCCACATGCCCTTTATACCGCAACACACTACTCAGACTTCAGGGGGAAGGTGGAAAAAACTTGCAGCTCAAACAACGGTTCGAGTATTGAGAAAATAAATGCGCTTACATAGAATTGGACATTGGATAAATGAATGGCTGACTGGTTGACCAATAATAGCAGCAACAGATTCTTTGCTGGTGGTCATACATATCCAGGTCTGATCGTAGGAGTTCAATAATCGTTAGTTAAGTACATGAGGGGTGAAATCACGAGTTCACTCTTAGTGTATCGATTAGCGCTCCTAACAATTTTAAATTTCATTTCTTATTTATTGAAGCTAAAGTAATACTACACCCAGATATCTGGACTTAGACTTAGAAATCATCTTACAGAACCAATGATTTTAGGGCATAACAGCAATTCCCAAATGAAAAGACTGAAAGAGAAGTAGGACCACGTGCGGATTGGACAAGTAAAAGGATTGTGAGGAAGCAGGGGGAAGAAGTAAGAAGAGAAATTGGGAATCGGAATGGAGAGCGAAAGGCGTCAGTACTGAGGGATTGGTACCCGGATTATGATAAGGAGGGTCTGGTAAAGTACGATAATGGAGCTCACGGATTTGTTCATTGATGACCAAACTTTAAAATTATCACCAGGCAATTATTACAACCTTATTTATTAATCAGTATTTGCACCCCATAAGTTCTTGATATCATATACTAACCATGTTGGTATCTATTGAAGCTTAGCTGTCCCGATGAAAATTGTAATAGATATATTTTTGTCAAAGAGATCTATTTGGGCCACGTATCTTAAACCACATCCACTTAAGGGAATGGATAATGATATCTATTTCTTCACCATATCCTAAAAGGCGATGACAGTATAGACTTAATGCTTTCTGCTCAGGTTAATTGTTAACTTTTATTTATTTTTCAGTTCTACGAGGCAGCGATGATGCTCGTAATCGACGATATCACCGAAGCGATAGTATTGATTGTCCGTGGCACACTCTCAGACAATGACACTCTTGTAGATCTCATAGCAGCCGGTGAACCCTTGCGCGATGAAGACCGCCACTTGCCCCCCGATGAGCAATTGATTGCTCACTCAGGAATGGGTCGAACAGCCAAAAATATTGTCACCCATCTATTGGAAGATCAGTGGATTGAAGCGGCAAAGAAGCTGCGACCGACGTATCCTCTTGTGATCACTGGGCACAGTCTTGGAGCAGGTTTGGTCTCGCTGATGTGTGCTCTACTGAAACCGCATTATCCAGAATTAAAGGCATATGCTTTCAGTCCTCCTAATGGTCTTATGAAGTAAGTCCTTGGTTTTTAGTAAAATTTTCTATCTGCTTTTTACTGAAATCTATTACTTTAGTGCATCAAGGAAGTAGATGTAGTCCATAAATAAATGTCGTATGATCATTCTTCTATGCTACATAAAGTTAATTCATATAATCATTAATTTGTACCTATGGAAGTGAAAAAGTGTTCGCAATCTTTAGTCAGTAGATTGCATCTCAACACACTAAATGGTTAAGTATTACCCGAAGGGAAGAAAGAGGGTGATGGTCGAACAGAAGTATATTATTGAAGCCAGGGGTAGAATTCACTTTGAAATGTACAAAATTTTCTAAGCTAAATTTTTTATTATCACTCCGGAGTGTCTAGATGAGTCCATGTCCGAAACATTCAGTGTTTTTAATCAGCTGATTTAATTGAAACGTTGGTCATAAAACTTTGATTCACTTGTACAATGGTGCAAGCGATTAATAGTAATAAATCCATTTAGATAAAGCGGGACTTGTAGATAACAAACCTGTCCTCATTTCTACTTTATTTATTGAGGTGGATTAGAAGAAGGAACTATATAATCCCCTGTTAAATGTTCTTATTTTTCTTAGAAGCTTTTTGAAATGGCAAGAAAGCAGAAAACAGCTTTTCTCAATTATTAGAAAGCCGAAAGTTGGGTGTCAATAATGTAGAAAGAGACTAGGGAGCACCAATTAACGAAATTAGAGATCGTTAAATTGATGTCCCTCCGTGCGCATTCAGTAGCCAACAGTATTGGTTAACTCTGGTTAATAATGGGACTGGAGGAGTTTGACAAACGCTTTCCAAAATGGTTTTGGAGTTACTTATTGCCGCGATTATGGTTGGCTCTGATTCACTATAACAAGTCCAGGAGGCGATTGGAAGACATTACCTTCCTGAAGGGTAATTCAAAACAAGTAATTTATAGTAAAATTATTGACCATTCAAAGCCAAAACAAATACAGCATTTATTGGTGTTTTTAAGAGTCACTGGAACTTCCGAATTAAGTGCAAATTACATTTTAACGAAAGGGAGTTATCTGTTTTCTATCATTTCTCAATGTGACTAATAGCAAATTTTTATTTCCTTCGTAAATCTAGTAAAAAATTGGCCATGTTTACTCGCGATTATCTAATTTCTGTCACATACGGTTACGATTGTGTTGGTCGAATGTCAGCCCAAACTTTGGAAGATCTTCGAGCCCGCATATTCCACGCTCTCTGTGTCTACAAAACTCCCAAATTCCTTGTTCTGGGCCGTCAGTTCTGTCTGACAATCATTCGCAAACTGTTCTGTGCCACCACGTTGAGACGGCTAATCAAGATTAACAAGGAGGTTCAGGACAAACTCATTGATCCTGACATGAATGATGCCTTTGAGACACGTATTGGGTCCAAATTCAAGCCTTTCTTGGCCGATAGATTTGCAGGTAGGACAAATTGAGATGAATGGTGACATAGTTGAATAAAGTAAAATTAGGATTCAAATTTCCGATGGCCATTAGTCATCATAAGCCCGAATCCAATCTTTTCTTCTCATTTTTGGTATTATCTTTGGTAGAGCCAAATAATTATACTATTTTTAACCATAGAAAAAACATTTGAATCCCAGAATCAATAGAATCATTCAATGTTGAGTAAAGGAACTAGAAGACATAGAGAATAAAGTTAGGGACTTCAAGGGCCTTATTTGGTTTGAATTAAGAATGTATCAGTTATTCCACTTTTTACCTTGAAGGTCTTAATTCACAGTGTCCTGTCCCAATTTTTTCCTAGGTTGCTGAGTGTATTCGTGATTGTTATATTCAAGGCTTAGAGGCCGGTTCATTAATTTAAGTGTTTGGTCATGCTAGCTTATTTCATTTATTTCTTATTATAACCAAAGTATTGTATCTAAGGCCAGCGAAGATGATTTAATGTAGGGAGTCTTTAGATTTCAATTTAGATTAACTTCTTATAAACTACGAGTTTTAATATCGTTGGATTACTTTGTGTTTTCGATGGCGAAGTTTCTGTAAGAAATACTCATATCTCGTTCAATCTCTCATAGGCAAAATGGCTTATAGCTGTGCTGTGTAAGCATTTTATAGAACGGGAACGTTTATCAAAATGGTGAACTAAATATGATTGTACACATTGTCTGCTTTGCAGCTGGTTCAAATTTTTAGCCCGGTGGCAATTATCATAAGTCCTCAAGTGGGTCAGTCCGGCTTAAATGATTATCGTACTTTTCCCTTATGGGTTTCGGTTTGTCACAATATTCTCATAAAATGTTTCAAAGCAGTAGATTTAAGGTATTAAGGTCTGGAGAATAATTCAAGGAATTGATCATAACACTCAAATTGGAAGTTGTTTGAAGTTAACTACAGTTTATTGATCACGATATTATATGCAGTATCGGAATAAACTTACCCATTTCCTGGCGCGTATTCGGCTACTTACAAACTTTCATATTGCCGCGTGCTGGCTGAATTCTAGAGTCACATATTTATCCCTTGTTTTAGATGTTATTCCTAAGCCTTGCCGACATCTTATCGTTCTAATTCTCCAGCTGCTGAAAATTTTTGATAATTTGTTATGGCAATCTCTTTAATCATTCCAAAAGCGTATTATGGAAGATGTCAAGATTTGAAGTTTTGCTAAACTTTTGCTATCCAAAGAGGCAGAAATGGTGGAGCTATGGTGAATAAGTTAATCTATATAAAGGGAATTGGAGATAGGTAGTTCCGCCAAATCTCTTAGTGGATTTTTAATTTACACATCTGTTGGAGCTAGATAAACATCCTTACTTACTTAAGGACATATTGGGCATTGGACGATATGCGTAAACTGAATCTGTTTAGGTGAGCATAACATACGTAAGTGAAAGGTTTCAGGTCACACCAGATTCACATTAGGAGGGTCATATTCTACAGTAAACAGCTGTATTCATGTGTGAAATACTTGAGTGGATTTATCACCTTAGTTAGGGCCACTTTGCGTAATTTCGAATTGGCTTTTATTTACTTAAGTGCTTTCCATCCTTAGTGTAATACCAAATTTGAAGGTAAATTAAAATAAGGAGATAGGGCATGTTTATCTGCAATAAAATCTTGATTGAATCAGATGTTTAACCCCCCACTCACTTGCACTGTGATAACCGAAATTGCCTCACGTGGATTAATGTAACTAAAACTCCCATAAATCTTTTCTACCTCTTTTCGGCAGCTGGTTTAAGAAAAAATGAGGTATAAAAAACCCTATGTTCATCAGTCTACTTATTTATATGCCTAATGGAATTATTATCCGTTTGGAAATGGTATTCATATTTAAAGCTTTATATCTCAATAATAAGATTTACCAAATCTGAAAGCGGACTTAGACGAGACAGGAATAGTTTAGTGTCCAGATTCAGAGAATCTAGCCAAAATGTCATTCCTCTAGCTTATTACCAGACACTTAGATGGGAAAAAAGTAGGGTTGTAACAAACAAGATTTACCTGGAAGATTCAAATCCACAGGAAGTAAGGTAGAAGTTTAAAACTGATCATATTAATAGTTTGGTAAATTCTTCAAGTGAAAAGTGGGATAAAATAAGCATTTAGGGTGCTGTAAGGATGCAGTTTGTCCGGTGGAACATGTACATCTTGGAGTTCCAGGGTTGGTCAGATTGTCTTATCCCGATAAACTAACTATTGATACAAAGAAGAATCGGAAGCTAAATCAGTATTTGTGAGGTCCTTTGCAGTAGTTTTATTTAGAAAAAGGCTGCTGATGAGCTTCAACAAATGGAAATCAAATGATAGGTTTGCATAAAATGTGTGCATAGATATCAAAGTTATGATCAATAGAAATCAGTCTAGGAAGCAGGATGCAAGTAGCACACCTTCTGAGCAGTAAGGAGATGACGGAGATTTGATAAATTAGGTGCCACACACTAATACACCATGACGTGGAGGAAAACTTAATTTCTAGCTCATCTTCATGTTCACGACTTTCTGAAAATTTTGTATTTCGTTGGTACTATAATGCTAACACCCACCGCAGTATTACTAGGTCCTCACTGAGCTATTGTTGCTTAGATCCAGTAGAAAGAAAGAAGACTTGCTTTTGACTAGAACTGTTCGGCTGCCTAGTTAATCAGCATTCTGACACTGATGAGAAATTCATTCTCCGGTGTGAGAACGATTAAACAGTATTCGAAAAAATTCTGTGTCTGGGAGACCAATTTTATTTATTGGATTTTATGAGTTCTCTTCAGGATACCGGAATAACCATTTTTGCTTTCATTCAAGCACTTACAAATTGCATGTCAGTTTGTGTTTGATGGAGTTCAATGACGGAGACTAGTTTAATTAAGGAATTAATATATTTATGACGTTAGGACTCATGGTTTTTAAAACTGTAAACGCATTAAAATTACTGTTTTTAGGTGCTGCTAAGGTGGATCGTCTCCTCTCAACTCCGCGGTCTTTAATGAAATGGAAAAGACCTAATTGCCGAAATCTCCTGGTTCTTCCACGACCTTATCCTCGCGATTTCTATCCAGAACACGTGCTTAGTCCAGATGGACAACATTTCTACTCTATTGATTTCATAGTTGAGACTACACTTCATAATGTCTTATCTGGCCATCTACTGCATATTTTAGAAGTCGACAAGGAATTCGAAATTCCAGGTGTTAAACCCTATAACAAGTGAGGCTTTTTTAAGTTATTAAATTTATACCGAGGAAGTAGTAGTCAAGATTTGCTAATGCACGTCCAGTGATTGGAATGAAGAACCGAACTAGTTAATACTGGTCAATATAAAGTCACCGAAATGAATTTTCCCATAAAATACGTTTTCAGAATGGTTTTACTATACGACAATGGTTGATGGAAAGCTTAATATGCAATCGTCTATGTGATTTTAATGGAAAAAAAGATTTCATGTGACTTTAATTGACGGTTAGAATGTGTGCAAAACCATATATACCTTGACAACATAACTTCATGTAACTCCAAAATAGGAAAAGTAGCATTACGCTATAAATGTGATGTGAGAAATGTCCGAGATCAAATTCTTATCTTATTAAAATTGGCTTTCATTTGGTTAGGCTATTTATGTATTGATAAAAATTCGGCATTCTATCGGTTTTAGCAATTCTGCAATTTAAAAGTTCCATATAAAACTGCTTTTAAGACCTTTCTTATCTTGGATATGCCCTTTTATCCAATAATCTACTTGAATCTGGTAGTCAATGATAAATCTTCGTGCAAAATTACAGATATTCCTAGTGTCTATAAGTAGGCAACTACTTCTCCTAATCCATATAGGAAAAAGATTCGTGAGAGCCACAGTAGAAAAAGAGAAGATAAGAATACATAAGTTGAATTATGATACTTGTTGGATCTAAGACTGGCAGCTATTGGCAAGGTACGATAGAAGGAATGCGTAGAAGATTTGTGTCAGTGATGCTGCAGTTAAAGCGCTCGACTACGAAGTCAAAAGTAACGGATTCGATACTCCCCGCTGTCAACTTAGTGAATGAAACTGTTAAGTTGGACCAATAGAGAAAATTTTCGAAATTCTCATAATGCTATTCTTCTATCCACCAAGATAAATGGTGGAAGCGGCTTTCCTTAAAGAGCTTGGGAGTCGTCATAAATAAAAAGATGCGAAGGTGAGAATAAGTCACTTTAATGAGGACCAAGACGAGAAACGACGTTGACTACTTCCATCTTCCCCAGTATGAGGACTGTAACTAAGCCTATGAGTTGTTCTTTCTTCTCATTAACTGACTCTATGGCCACGTCTACGTGCTGACTAATGCCTCTCTATTGGCTGACGAGATTAGTCCCTCAGGTGCAGTATGCTTTAGAGTTCGCAGCTGTTTTGTGTCCTTTGATTGCTTGATGAGCCACCATTAAACAATATGGTATTAGAGCTAGGATATATGAATCAACATTTCAAATTCTTTTCATGATTTCTAAAGATTTATATAAATAATTCTAATTTATGATGCTGTCTTCAAATAAGAGAAAAAATCTGAAGCACGCATGATGGTAGCAAAATGCAATATCGAAATTAGGCAAGATCGATTAATAAACTTTTGACCACTTTTGTTACGAGGTCATACTGTTCTTCCAAGTGACGACCTGACATATGTCTATATATCTTACTTAAATCTAGCCATGGGATTCAGTTTTCATATTTCCTCCCTTTCCCTTCTTTCCTTGAGTTCATTCAGATGTCTCATAATTGAAGCTTGAAGATTAAAATTAGTGAGTCTTGACATTCCATATGAAGAATACAATCGCCTTTTTAACTGCGCTAAATGACTTGTTTCATTTTTGGGACCATTATCTTCTTTGTGAAGAGTGAAGGAATATTTTCAACAATGCTTTATTTTCAGCCTAAATGGACAGTCTCCTAAATAAATTCAGCTGGCCCCAGATATATAAACATGATGAGATTTTTAGAATTTGCCTCTACGCCAGCCATATTAAAATCGACTGAGGCATATTTCAATATTTATTTGACAGCGTTTGACTGTTTGAACACTATCCACATTAATAAAAAACGATGATTTCAATCATTGCCCACTCTGTCTTAGTTTCAAAATCATATCAGTAGAATAATAAATCCCAAGTCAATTTTGCAATACTCCTCTTGGAAACAAGGGAAGCATTTTAGAGTGGAACTCGCATTAGTTCGCCAACTTTATTGACCATACTCTACCGGTGCAGTGAAATTATGATTTATAATTTCGCAAATGAGAAGGTCAACTGCTGGGCCATCATGCCAATTCAGGGAAGCACTTTAACCTTTCCTTTAATTTATCAATATATGAATAAGATTCCAAGTACAGTACCTTAACCATTCCATTTTGTAAACAATCAATTTAAGATACGGATTAAAGATGCTGCTTGACTTCACTCTATGAAAAAGATAAAAATATTCACACTTATTTCCAGATGCCCATATTCTGATATACTTTTTATTAGGATAATTTGCATTAATTAAATAATAATTCTCAATCACCTCCGCTTTTTGGTCAGTTGCTGAAAATTTTGTCACTTATTTAATGATAACCGCTAAATTGTGTATTTTTAACTTTCTAGACGCGGATACGAGCCGCCACCAATAGCAGTATGGGCTGACCCCGACACTTTCAACAGTCTACTAGTTCATCCGAAGATGTTTTTCAATCATTCTCCCGTTAAAGTTGCAACCGTGCTTGAACGCCTCTACAACGCCATAATGAATCCGGAGAAGATTTATCATAAGATACATGCCAACACCTACCACAAGGAGAACAAACCCGTCCAAGCAATTGAGAGGAAACTCACAGAAAGTGACAAGGAGAAATATTGTCTTGTCCGAAAATTCAAATAAATTGGCTTTCGTTTGGCTTCTTGTGGATTTAATATTATTTTCTTCGAAGAATTCTTAAATAGGTCAGTCTTGAATTGAAATTTTGAAGTTTTAGCATATGTAGAAACTGATGCAATTTCGCTCTGTGTAACAGCTAGAGTAAGGTTATAGCATGGGAATCAGTTGTGTTTGATAAAGAAATCTTGAATACCTTTTAGCTCCATAAGGAGAGCAGGAAATAGAGACTGTGGCCGGATGTTTGTATTTGGGGAAGACTTAATAGTGGATGAAAGGGTATAAATTCTAGTTTAATGAGATAAATTTATAATCAACTTGAGAGAAGCTAAATAAGTCTTAAATAATATTTAGTAGAAAGGAAAATAGGTTACATCCATTAACCAATCAAGCTAGTATTCAAACCTTATGTGAACACTAAGGTAGTTAAACATCTATTCCAGTCTATTTAATTTCAAATATGTCAAGTTGGGCTGCCAGATTTAAAATTGTTGTTGATAATAGTTGAAGCAGACCAACGATTAATTTGGTACTCCATTCTGCTTATTTGACAAATATAAATTTCACTTAAATGACTCAAAATTTGGACCTGCATTTCAAAGAGGCTTTAACAAAAAATAGGAAAATTTTGTTTACGAGAGAAGTCGAAAAATCAAGTTAGTAATTCCTTTTGTAGCGTTATCAATTTGGATATAGTTCCTGTGTGGTTATTGAATGTTCATACATGCAGTGGAATTATCATTAGCTTAATTGTCCGTGAGGAAAAGAGGATGAATGAAACAAAATGTGATCAAACCTTGGGGCTTTTTGAAAAGAAATTTGAATTCTGCCACGGCCTTCATTAGTCAGACTTAACCAATACGATTGGTTAATCGACTCGCTGGGTGTTCATCGATGACCATCGAACCCGTGACCCTAGACTTCACAGACGAGGACGTTAATCCCTGTGCTACTGGTGCATAACTCAAATGGTAATTTTATGACTCAAATCAACAGTACAGTTCAATGTGAATATGTGAATTTAGTACAAGATGGGAGTGGTACTACCGAGCTAACATTTAGACTTCGCCAGTTCGGGCGTGTCTAAATCTTAAATAAGACCTTTAAAATAATATTACGAGTTTCATGATCATGAGAGTGAAAAGAACCAAGGGATTAATTGGAGATTGGTGAATGACGCTTACGGTGGGGAAGTTAGAAAACACTGACCTTTTACTTATCATAAATCCCAAAATTTCATTTTTGATTTCCCCAATATAAAAAACGGATAATTAAATCACGTCACTTCTTACTACTTACCATAAACTTCCTTCTGACATTCTTAAACGACATTAAGCCCTTTAAATTAATGAAAACAGGATAAGATTGCTTGAATAATGATGGATTCAGTTCAGCATCATAAAACATAACTAGAGGAAAAATGAAATTAAATAAATGGCTGAAAATGACTAGTAAATTGATTTATAGTTTGAATTGGTTTTACTAAGTTATGTTTTTCATTATTACACCATCAGCGCTGGTAAATAGCCGGAGCAAAGAAATTTACTTTTTATTTCAAACTTCATATATAATAATTAAATTTATTCTATTAGTGAGATTTTGATTTCGCTTGAGTGTTTGTTTGTTTGTAAAACTGTCTGATGATATTTCTACGTGTTCAAAATAATTTCTACGAAAAAATTGTGTACTCTATGTATGAAAATAGCCCAAGGCCTGAAAAAATGAAGCTCTTCCCTAGGCATTCAATGATATTTGCATGGAGGAGGCTTTTGCTTTAATGATGCTTGATTTTCTTTTCAGTACTCTTTAACGTTATTGCAAATACCTATAATTGGATTCCGCCACGAAGATAATATAGTGACTGAGTCAGAACTGACACAAACGTCTCTGTTGCGAAGCTTTTACGAAATTAGCATATCTGAGAGCTTAAATTAATTGTGCGCGATCAATACACATTTCCCTTGTTCCCACAGCACAGATGCCTATAGATTTATTGATCTGCGCTCACCTCTGACCTGTTACGAATCAGTTCATTTGCCTGTGTTGCGCTTTAATTTACTTTCTCATCCTTCCTTTCTCACAAACATTAGTGCTGGTGTAAAATACACTTGCCGTCTACATTTGCTTCTCATTTATATAATGGTAATCACATGTAATTGATAGAAGAATGTCAAAATGGATATACTTTGATAAAAAGGCAGACAGTATGTGATAGGAAATTTTTTAAAAATTTCGTAATTGCAAAGTTTCATGAGTCAGGGTGGATGTCATGTAGGTATGTCTCCATTTAAATAGCCATCCCTTTTGTTAAAGTACCCGAAATGGTACTCCACCCCCC